>VCRD01004917.1:12270-39796 GCA_006783055.1 Trinorchestia longiramus
CCGTGTATACGTATGCTCATCACTTCACATTACGTGCAGAATTTGGGGGACCGTCTACCACCCACTTACTTTGGAATTTCACTGCGAACTCACGACAGTGCATCATACACACTTACTGTGCATCACACTCAAGATTGTACATCAAGACTGTACATCACACTCTCTGTGCATCACACTTACCTTTCAAACCTATTTTGGAACCACTGCCACTATCCAGCCACAGTTACTGCAGCCCCCAGACTGGTCATTCTTACCTGGAAGCTGAACTGTCCAAACTTTCATCTGGACGCTCTGAACTGGCTGGCAAGAAGCACAAGAAGTTCCAAGCTATTTCTCGTGCCAATTTCATGGAAATACAAGCTGAGTTTCCTGTTGACAAGTTCCTTTATTTACCTTGAGTAAGGTCACACGGGCAGTTAGATTAGGCTTGTTAAAGTTGGTTGCTTAAAATCCCCCAAGCACGACCAAACTTTACACCTAGGCGTTCCCTTTGAGGTGCCAATTACTAATTTATGCATTATGCCACAACAATTTAAAGTAATAACTTGTAATTGAAGAACTACGGACTGTTTTATTTTTTTTACTCAAGCTCAATGCTTTTTTTGGATATCTATGCGGTGTTATGAGATTATTAGTCATGTAACATGAGAAGAATCAATACTCAAAATATATGTATGTAACGTTGATATAATTGTATGTTATATCTTTATCTACTTAGTAAGTCGATTTTCCATGTAATTCAAATCTTAATGCAGATGAAATTTATTTGTAACCGTACATTAATTTCATGTCATTTATGGGGAAACCCTTCAGCGTGCTCCATGAAATTTTATGGTGCTTTTCCAAATTTAAATCAATGAATATACCATATAATTTGTCAAATATCAGTTAAAATTAATACAGGTCAGTCATAGTCATTTTTCCCGGAACGTTTTGCAAACGTTTACAAAAACCCGCAACGCGTCTTTTGCATCTGTTAAAAACGGAGTCTGCAGTTCACCCATCTCCGAAGCTCCAATAAAAGTGAAACAAGAAGAAGTCAGTAGTTTGTTGCAAGTTGTCTTGATCTAATTGTGGTTCAACATTACTTTTATTTCAAAATAATATGTAGTTCATGTAAAAGCGTTTAATTTTCACTGGCTAGGTGTACTTGATGTAGTTTCTACAGCAAAGTATTTTTATTATGAATGGAACAACTCATGAACGGTAACACTCATTAGTTGGGCATGCATTGGTAAACTGCGCACTGTTTGAATGATCTATAACCGCTACACGTTTTGCTCAGTTGTATGCTATTGACTTTTTGCACTAATTTTGATTCAAACCTATGTGTCACATTTTATCTATTTTATCGTTTTACAGGTAAATGTCTGGTATTCCTATTCAATAATTTCTAAATTGTTTTAAATCGTGTGTCAAATAATTTGTTGAATTATTATCCATGCTTGTTTCGACTTTTATACTAATTAAAGATGTTATAAAGTGAATATTTTTGGATAAAATAGTATAAATATATACAATAGAATGAATATAGTTTGATGAATGTAGAGCATTTTTTGTTGTATTGTTTGATATTGTGGAATAGAATTGACTATTCTTAAATGGACCATTTTAAAGGCTCAAAATTATTGTCAGATAAATGATTCTTCATTCATATTTTCCTATAGTTATGTTATGGTATGCTTATTTTCTTGATTTTGGCTTATGAGTTGTATAGTCTGCAAAAGATGGTAGGTGCATTTTATTGAGGGTATGGCTTTGCTACTATGTTAGAAAGAAAAGGAAAAATTGTTTATTGCAGTTAAGTTGATACATATCATATGCATTAATATTATATTTTTCAATTCTTTGTAATTAAAGCCTTAAGTAGGTAGAAACAATTACAGGGGTTGGACAAAATAATGAAAACATCTTGAAAAATCAACAAAACATGTTTTAATATGGTCCACCTTTTGTGGCAATTACAGTCTCAATTCTCTGAGGTATTGATTCATACAAATTGTGAATTATTTCCAAAGGAATTTTAGCCCATTCTTCAGTTAAAACACCCTCCAGTTCTTTTAGAGATAATGGTGGTTCTTACTTGAATCTCTAAAATTGACCATAAATGCTCAATAATGTTGAGGTCTGGGAAAAGTGGTGGCCAGATGAGATGTTCAACTCCATTAAAATGTTTCTTGTGCCATTTTTTAACAATTATAGATGTATGGATTGAGGCATTATCATCTTGAAAGATGGCATTCTCCTCCAGAAACTGTTCTTGAACCATAGGATGAAGTTGGTCACCCAAATTCCTAGATAGTCTTGGCTGTTAATTTTTCCATGAAGGAAAATCCTTGGCCTGTTGGATTTCCAAGAAATAGCATCCCAGATCATCACAGAATCCCTGCCATGTTTTAGGTCAGGAAAAGGCAGTCTAGATTAAATGCTTCTTTTGGCTATCTCCAAATGTGCCCTCAGCCATAGGTCAAAAATAAGGTAAATGATGATTCGTCAGAGAAAATCACTTTTTTCCACTGCTCGAAGGACCAATTCTGGAGGTTTCTACACCACTTGAAATGCTTTGAAACATTTGTCTTTGAGAGCAGAGGTTTTCTAATTGTAGCTCTTCTGTAGTTATAAATTTGTGCAGTTCCTGATGAACAGTTTTTGTGGAAACTGGGTTCTGTAGTTGTTCATTGAGCTCTGCAGTGATTTTAGGAGCCGTGATCTTGCAATCCTCTCTAAAATTTCGATTTAGAGTCCGACGGTCTCTCTCAGACAACAAAAAGGGAAAGAAGAAAATGATTCCTGAATTCTACAATCTCAGTTACAAAAGACATCTTCAACTGCTAGAACTTGTCTCTCTAGAACAAAGAAGATGTTAAGGGCTACTCATTGAGGTCTATAAGTATCTTAATGGCTTTAGCAATGTTAGTCTAAAAGGATTTTTTGAAAGAAATAATTTGCAAACTAGAAATAATGGCCAAAAACTAAAAGTAAGAAACTTCAAGATATCCCAAGGTGTGAACTTCTTTCCCATAAAAATTGCGACAATGTGGAACCAGCTGCTCATAAATGTTTCTGCTGGCACTGTGAACATATTCAAAAATCATCTCAAGAAGTATTGGATTAGGAAATCCCTAGTATTATAATCTACTAATTCTATATTCCTAAGTTCTGGGCCCAATGTATGATTGTGATACATGTACCTGACTGAAATGCGTATGTGTGAGTGAAGTGGGTGTGCATAACTGAATTGACTCACATGATTGTGTGATGCCTTTACTTTAGATGGCATGAGACTTGTGCAGCAACCCAAGAATAGGCTAAATGGGTAGTTTCTATTGTCTTAATCTAATCTATTTTGGACTGCAGTTCTTGAATTAGTAGCATAACTGTGTGCTTCATAATTGTTTACATGGCTGTAGTATTAGTGTTCAGTGAGTGTTTTCCATGTAAATGTCAGTTTTACTGTACATTTACACATTGACCACAACTCCCAAATTAGTTTTTATGTATAACAAAGGTCTCATGTACCATATATGATGCACAATGCAATTATAGTGTTGAGTAGAGTCAGAATACTTTTTCATTAACCTAGACTAAGAGAATTGATTCATGTGAAAGTCTGCCTCTAAGAGTAGTGCTACTTTTGGACTACATAGAATATGGAAACAGGAATTAAGTATTTGGTTCATTCTTTGGTTGCTAACCAAGTCTCGTGCCATCTAATTCAAAGGTATCAATTATGCACATGCACCTCAATTACATACACATTTGTCATGTGCACATACCTTAATTGCTCACAGGCATTTCAGTCACACACACAGTAATAAATAGTGTGTATAGTAAAAGAGTTTGAATAGAGATTAAGGGAGCCCTTGTAGGTCAAGGAGGTCCACTAAAGCTGTTTGAGCTTCATCAAGGATAATGTTATTTTTTGTAGTTTCTCAATTCTTTAACAAGTTTTTATTTTGTTTTCCAGTCTGGTAAACCATTAATGGCAGTAAGCAGTTTGTTAAAAGTTTGTTTTATAATTTTTCCAAGGACTACTATATAGTAGTCCTAGAATTTTTCTATACTGTAATTGTTCTTTCATTTAAATGTAGCCTAGTTTTGCTTCTTGAAATATGTGTATGACTAAGGGGTTTTTGGTTAGGAAGGTGTGGCATCAAAACTGGCATCATGCTTGATTGTAAAAAATAAATCCCCAACATTTAAGGAAATTCTGTAGTTTTGAGACTATTACTTCATGATATCATATCTACTGTAGGATATTTAATATAGTGGTTTAGTATGGAAAATAGTGTTATCTTATTTTCTTTTCATCTGTATAATAATTATTGTGAGTTATGTGTATGTTGTTTCAGTTATCTATGAAGTTTTCAAGTTCAGTTGAACTTCAATAATACAATGGTCTATAATTTTTTGTTCCATGCATATCTATTTATATTTAGACACTTTAAATATATGTGTTTTTGCATTTTCTATGTATGTCTGAATTTTTTGTTAATTAAATCATGCTGCAATATTTTGAATGTCATGTGTTTGGGCATCATTTTTGTGTAAGTTTTGAGGATATTCTTCAAATAATCATTTTATTGGTTTTTATTTGCAGCCAATATGCCTGTATCACCTTCCACTGGTCAAGAAAGTAGCTGCCCTTTTATACTGGGGAAAAAATTGAAACTTAAAATAAAGAAATTGTCATTAGAGGAAGCTAAAAATCTGTCTGACTCTTCAAGTAATGTTCTTAATGAATCTTGTGCTGCTAGTATAGAGAGGACAATGTTTAACTCTTCTGCAAGTGAACAAAATGTTGATGATTCTGCACTTCAAAATGACTCAATGGATAAAAGTGTATTTGGTGATAAATCACCCAAAGGAAAAAAAACTAAAAATCTTCCTGTTAAGAACAAACTGTCAAATGGAAAAGCTTCAAAGGCAAAAGCAAGCAAGTCCCCAAAGAAGGTGTCTGCAAAAAAGTGTAAAGCTAGGTCTCCTGCCAAGGTGCAAACTAAAAAGTTGTGTGCTAGTCAAGCTACTGAAGGTAAAGGAGAAGCAAACATGCCTAACATTGATTTAATGTTTGAAAATTCTCCTGCAAAACTTCAAAAGAACTCTTTGGAAAGCCCCAAAAAGTTGAAGAACAAACGAAAACTTTTTGATGTTGACTTGACTGGTGAACAGAATCACTTGAAGGCTAATGGTGAACAACCTGTTGAGAAAAAAAATAAAACCAATTTTCCCAAAAGAGCTGCAAATCTAAGAAAACAGAAAATTTTTCAATCTTTTTCTTCTGAAAAGACCAGTGAGAAAAAATCACCCTCAAAATCAATTTTGGTTGTGCAAGGGAAGCCAAAATTGCCAAAAAAATTGCCACGTTCTAAATTTAGAGCACATGAAAAAGAGAAGGAAATGGAAGAACCTCCAAAAAAGAAGGTGAAGTTCGAGTCTGTGATGCCATCAGAAATGCTGGATTTCTCTGTGGATCACTCAATTGACACCCTCGCTGAGCTTGTGCGACAGAAGAGGATCAGACCACCTTATGGACAACCATATTCTGTCACAGGTTAGTTTAACTTTTTTTGGTTTTGGTCAGTGTAGAATCCAAAGAAACTTTATGTATAAGTTAAAAAACTCAAGTTTTTTAAATGGCTTTTTTAGGATATTGCTAGGGATGTAACAGTTTTCATGAGATTGTGAATTAAAAGTATGGAACATTGAATGTTCTTGAGGGGTTTGTGACTTGTGAGGCCTGAAATTAGGATGTGGTGTGCTGTGTGGCAAGCTATTTTTGTGTTTCAGTTTGCTGCTTAAAGCAAAGCAGGCGAAACATCTATCTACAAGTGGCTGAAGATCCTGGCTTGACCAGCCACATTGTTACCTTCAGAATTTTAATTTTAGTTTTCTGTATTACTTGGAGTGGGAAAAATCAATCAGTAATTTTTGTTCACTGTGTGCATCTACTGTTTAGTGTTTTAACATTCAGGACCTATTCTATATCTCTATCATTCCTTGTTTCATCATGCATTAAAAAAGTGTACCTATAGCCTAACTTCAATTCTCAATTTTGTTGTTAAGAGGAAAGATGAATTTTTGAAGCATTTTTTATATTTCATACAAAGTGAAAGCATATAATAAATATAGTAACTTATTTCTGTGATAAATTTTCTGTAATATAAATGTCATGAATTAATGAGAACTAGTACTATGAAAGATTTATATGTGGTGAATCACAGTGTCAGCTTCTATCAACTTTATTTATTGTATTAGAAATTACTTGGTCTTAAGGTGTAGCTGAGTTCATTTACAAGACTGGGTGTACATTTAACTTTCCAATTGCATTTTGACTAGTGATGTGTCAATGCCAAAAAAGAGACCGATACTGATACTCAATTTATTCAGATGCCGATACCGATAATTTTATTTTTATAATAAATAGTAATACACATTAATAAGAAGGAACTATTATGCACTATTAGGCTACTCAGGATTGCACTCCTGTACAACCATTAAACATGAAACACAATGATAATATACTCCGTCAAGATAATATATCGTACTCCTTTAAGATAGGGATAGATATCTTTGATAACTGTACATTCAATACTCAAATTCAAAAATTCTAAGGTTGTGGTGCAGAAACATTGAGCTTTCACTAGTATCAGGCGAGAGCCTGTTCCTTTTAGTGATGTTTATATTCCCACCTACACCCGAAAAACGCTCGCTCTCCATGACGAGGGAGGGGCTGAAAAATATTTACTTGCAAGCACTGATAGGAAGGGAAACCTATGCTTATTATCATGCCAACACATGAAAAGATTCTCTTCTTTTGGCAATATTTCCATGTTTTCATAGAACCTCATTTCCTTTTCCACAGATTACAAAGTTGAATTATCATTGCTTCTTGACGACTGTTTCTTTGGTGTTTTTGTCGAGTTTCTTTGGCGTGATTCCTCTGCAGTTGAATAGGATGTTGATGAAATTTCAGTCATGAACTCATTAAAGTCTGACAAATTCAAATCCTCTTCTCCAGTAAGTCCAGTTGGTTCATCGGCTAAAAAGCCACCTTCGTCACTATCAGTGCTGTAGCCAGGGGTTGCTGATGAGGCGGCTTCCACTTCTGTGAATCTTTTTTCTGTCACACAAGCAAGCTCCTCGATTATGCTATTTAAGTTCATTCTAGAAGTAGTATCATCAGCAGCATTTTTGTAAAATGTTAGCTTGTATCTTGGATCAAAATACATAGCCAAGATAGCATTGAAATATGCAAGATAATCCTTGAATCGTTCTTTCATCTAGTCCTTAACACGTTGCCTCCGATTGCCTGACCGGTATAAATCTTCACTTTGTACGCATAGGCACTAGAAGGATCTGAAAAAATTACAGAACCTAACTTAAGTGGTCCACATACGTACCACTTCGGAGTCAATGTGTTAAGAGCAGCAAGAGTATATCTGAGTACCTACAGGAAGAGAAAAAAAGAACAATAGTGAGCTATTGGAAATATGTTTAAAAAATTAAGTTGATTTGAAATATAAAGGTACATTAGAAAATATTTAAAAAATTGAATATGTATTAGTTTAACTCTTTCAGTCCTGACGGGACTTCTCAAGCATTTTTAATTTAAGCACATTTTAAGATGCAGAACAATATGTGTGTCTGTGCTAACGCTGGTAGCGCAGTGCAAGCTACAGCTTGATCAGAACAATGCAGTGACCGTAAAACATCATAAAGCATCGTTTTTTAAAATTTGATGTTAAATATGTTGAAAAGGTTCTGATATTTGCATCGCAGTACCGAAAGGGTAACTTAATAAGTACCACTGTTCTCAACTGGTACTGCCACATGCCTTCTCAATAAAGAGTTCCAAGAATTTTATTTGTGGAGTGATTTCTGAGGCGGTTGAGGATCTTTCACTCAGGCGGATTGTTGTGTTGTGGAATACTTTTAACAAGCTTGTCAACTTTGTGATTAGATTCCATTTGTTTGCATCAAGTACTGGCATGTTTGCTGTATCCACGCAGTAGCTGGCAACAGCCTTCTTCTGCTTACGCAAACGATCTAGCTTGAAATAGGTGCTGTTTCACTTCATAGACGTGTCTTGGATGAGTTTATGCTCAGGCAGCTCATGCAGTTTTTGCAGGGTCAAGAGTTTTCCACAAGCCAGCGAAGAATGACTGAAGTGCCCAACAATTTTCTTGCAATTAGTGATCACATCTTTGACTATTCTTTGCTCAAATAAAACATCATGAATAACAAGTTGTAATGTGTGCAAGAAACAAGCCAGGCCACTGTGACCAGTATCGACTCTGTCTTTTACCATATTGGCGCCATTATCACGAACAAGCACATGTACTAGTCTATAGAATGGGATATCAAAATCAAAAATGACGCTCTCAATTACCTCAAAAATATTGCTTGATGTGTGAGAGCCAGCAAAAGAAGCAACTCACAAAACCAAAATCTTTCTTTCAAAGTTTTTGTTGATGCTGTGCGCTGTCAGATTTATAAATGAATGGTTCGCATTATTTGTCCAGATATCAGAGGTGAAACTTATGTTTTCAAAATCATCAACTATGTTTTTACTTTGTTACGTACTTTGCTATGAACTTCAGGCGGAACTTTTTCCGAGAAGTACACTTGGGGTAGTACACTTGCTATCATTTCTCCAGTAGCTCTATGTATTGCTTGCGATTGATCACTATTGATGTCTCAAGGCTGCTTGCGAGCAATAGTTTCGCTGATGGTCATTTGAGTTTCTTCATTTTTAATATCTTCTGAAGTACATGCTTTTTTTTGTTGCTTTTGGAAGAAATTGTCTAGCTGCCGCTTTTTATTGACTTTCTGTTCTTCTTCTTTTCTTGAGATCCTTTTCTTTTGTTAAACAGTTGTATTTGTCAGCATGGCTACTCTTCTTGTTTTCTCAAGTTGGTTGTGTTGAAGAATTTTTCTTTTCCACCTCGTGAAAAAGATTTATTATATACAGTACATGTAACTTTTACCTCATTTGTTTCGTCGACAATAAAATGTTTCCATGCTCCCGAGTTAGAACTTCTGTTGCTGGTAGAGGCCATCATAGTTCAGCACAAGCAAGATACACACACACACCTAAGACCTTCGCGGCTTAACCGCCTGTAGCGCACTGAACTTAACCAGGCTTCGTGAATCACGAAATGCCAAGTCATTTTTTTCTGTAATATCAAAGTCTCTTGAGGCATACTATTGAAAATTAATTTACTCGAGAAATATATTTTGAAATATTTAATACGAAGTTACGAACTTCAAAATGAATAATAGGCATTATTTGTTGGGAAAATTTTAAATTAAGTAGCATCCTACTAGCATGCGTTGCGTAATCTCAGGCAGATGTCACGTGGTCTTGCGTCTGTTTGTGAATACGCGTACGCACACTCAAGTCCCTTTTCTCTGTATGAATGAAATAAGTTGTGACAATAATTATTCATGTTCAATCATAATTCTTGTCGTGTGTAACGTGAAATCTAACTTTTATCATTATATCTGATGAGTAAATAAATTTACACGATTAACGTTCATTATTAAGCTTGTCTTCCAAAATTTTGCCTTACCTGTCTCGTGAAAATAGTATAGAAGTATCGGAGTATCGGTAAAAATCCATTTTTTGGACGCCAATACCGATACTCGAGAAAAAGGCCGATACCTATACTATCGGTACATCTTTAATTTTCACTGGAATGTTTCTTCTGTATTACATTTTTATTAGAGATGTACCGATAGTATCAGTATCGGTTTTTCTCTCGAGTATCGGTATTGGCGTCCAAAAAAATGAAGGATCGTAGCCAATACTCCGAGACTTTTATACTATTTTCACGAGACTAGTAATGCAAAATTTCGGAAGACAAGCATAATAATGAACGTTAATTGTGTAAATTTATTTATTCATCAGATATAATAATAAAAGTTAGATTTAACGTTAAACATAGCAAGAATTATGATTGAACATGAGTAATTATTGTCATAACCTATTTCATTTACACAGAGAAAAGGGGCTTGAGTGTGCGTACACGTGTTCACAAACACACGCAAGAACACGTGACTTACGCAAAAGACGACGCAATGCATGCTTGTACGATGCTACTCAATTTATAATTTTCCTAATGAATAGTGCTTATTATTCATTTTACAGAGTTCGTAACTTCGCATTAAATAAATATTGCAAAATATCTCTCGAGTAATTTAATTTTCAATTGTATGCCTCGAGAGACTTTGATATTACAGAAAAAAGATTTGGCATCTCGTGAGTCACGAAGCCTGGTAAGTTCAGTGCGCTACAGGCAATTATGCCGCGAAGGTCGTATGTGTGTGTATCTTGCTTGTGCTGAACTATTATGGCCTCTACCAGCAACAGAAGTTCAAACTCGGGAGCATGGAAACATTTTATTATCGACGAAACAAATGAGGCAAAAGTTACGTGTACTGTATGTAATCAATCTTTTTCACGAGTTGGAAAAGAAGGCAAATTCTTCAACACAACAAACTTGAAAAAACACTTGACAAATACAACTGTATAACAAAAGAAGAGGATCTCAAGAAAGCAGAACAGAAAGTTAATAAAAAGCATCAACTAGACAATTTCTTAAAAAAGCGAAAAAAGCATGCTCTTCAGAAGATATTAAGAATAAAGAAACTCAAATGACCCTCAGCGATATTATTACTCGCAAGCAGCCTTGAGACTTCAATAGTGACCAATCGCAAACAATACATAGAGCTACTGGAGAAATAGTAGCAAGCCACTTTCAGTGGTTGCGGACATGGGTTTCTCTCGTTTGATGCAAAAAGTAAAGCCTAACTATGTCCTTCCTAGTCGAAAGTACTTCTCGGAAAAAGTTCTGCCTGAAGTTCATAGCAAAGTACGCAATAAAGTAAAAAACATAGTTGATGATTCTGAAAACATAAGTTTCACTTCTGATATTTGGATAAATAATGCCACCCATTCATTTATAAGTCTGGCAGCGCACAGCATCAACAAAAACTTTGAAAGGAAAATTTTGGTTTTGCGAGTTGCTCCTTTTGCTGGCTCTCATACATCAAGCTTAATTTCTGAGGTAATTGAGAGCGTCATTTCTGATTTTGATATACCATTCTATAAAGTACATGTACTTGTTCGTGATAATGGCGCCAACATGGTGAAAGGCATAGTCGATACTGGTCACAGTGGCCTGGCTTGTTTCTTGCACACATTACAACTTGTTATTCACGATGTTTTATTTGAGGAAAAAATAGTCAAAGATATGATCACTAATTGCGAGAAAATTGTTGGGCACTTCAGTCATTCTTCGCTGGCTTGTGGAAAACTCTTGACCCTGCAAAAACTGCATGAGCTGCCTGATCATAAACTCATCCAAGACACGTCTATGAAGTGAAACAGCACCTATTTCATGCTAGATCGTTTGCGTAAGCAGAAGGCTGTTGCCAGCTACTGCGTGGATACAGCAAACATGCCAGTACTTGATGCAAACAAATGGAATCTAATCGCGAAGTTGACAGGCTTATTAAAAATATTCCACAACACAACAGTCCGCCTGAGTGAAAGATCCTCAACTGCCTCAGAAATCATTCCACAAATAAAATTCTTGAAGCTTTTCATTGAGAAGGTGTGTGGCAGTACCAGGTGAGAACAGTGGTACTCATTAAGTTATCCTTTCGGTACTCTGATGCAAATATCAGAACTTTTTTAACATATTTAACATCAAATTTAAAAAAAAGATGCTCTATAATGTTTTATGATCACTGCACTGTCCTGATCAAGCTGTAGCTTGCACTGCGCTACGAGCGTTTGCACAGACACACGTGTTGCTTTGCATCTTAAAATGTGCTTAAATTAAAAATGCCTGAGAAGTCCCGTCAGGACTGAAAGGGTTAAACTAATATTCAAACGTTAAATATTTTTAATTTACCTTTATATTTCAAATCGACTTATTTTTTAAACATATTTCCAATAGCTCACTATTGTTTTTTTTCTTTCTTCAGGTACGCAGGTCTTGGATCTACTCTTGCTGCTTTTAAAGACTCGATGAAAAAACGATTCAATGATTATCTTGCAGATTTCAAAGCTATATCGGCTACGTATTTTGATCCTAGATACAAGCTTACTTTGTACAAAAATGCTGCTGATGATACTACTTTTAGAATGAACTTATATGGCATAATCGAGGAGCTTGCTTGTGTGACAGGAAAAAGATTCACAGAAGTGGAAGCCGCCTCATCAGCAACCCCTGGCTACAGCACTGATAGTGACGAAGGTGGCTTTTCAGCCAATGAACCAACTGGACTTACTGGAGAAGAGGATATGAATTTGTCAGACTTTGATAAGTTCATGACTGAAATTTCATCAACATCCTATTCAACTGCAGAGGAATCACGCCAAAGAAGCTCGACAAAAACACCAAAGAAACAGTCGTCAAGAAGCAATGATAATTCAACTTTGTAATCTGAAGAAGAGGAAAGGAGGCTTCATGAAAACATAAAAATGTTGCCTAAAGAAGAGAATCCTTTCATGTGGTGGCATAAAAATAAGCATAGGTTTCCCTTCCTATCAGTGCTTGCAAGTAAATATTTATCAGCCCCTCCCTCGTCATGGAGAGCGAGCGTTTTTCGGGTGTAGGTGGGAATATAAACATCACTAAAAGGAACAGGCTCTCGCCTGATACTAGTGAAAGCTCAATGTTTCTGCACCACAACCTTAGAATTTTTGAATTTGAGTATTGAATGTACAGTTATCAATGATATCTAACTTTATCCTAAAGGAGTACGATATATTATCTTGACGGAATATATTATCATTGTGTTTCATGTTTAATGGTTGTACAGGAGTGCAATCCTGAGTTACCTAACAGTGCATAATAGTTCCTTCTTATTAATGTGTATTACTATTTATTATAAAAGTTAAAGTATCGGTATGGGCATCTGATAAAATTGAGTATCGGTATCGGTCTCATTTCTGGTATCGGCACATCACTAATTTTTATTAAGAGAAAACTGGGATTGTAATTTATTTTTCTGCAGTAGTAAATATTGTTCTTAGTATGAAGAATGATTTTATGTGGGACAAAAAATACACTATGTATTAGATTATTTATCATGATTGCTGGGAAATTTAATAATATTGTAGAATTTTGCAGTACACAAATATTAGCTCAAGTTCAATGTTTACTTTGTGAAGAAGTGTGCTGAAGCAGATTATGCTGAACTTATTGTGATACAGGGAGTCCCCGGTTTACGGCATTTTAACTCACGGCAATGACCGCCGTAAATCCTACAAATTCATGTTTTGCTTTACGGCCATCCGTTCGTAGCTTGCAAACTGAGCGTAGTACATACTAGTTGTTTTGCTCGCGTGCGTGAATATTTGGTGACATGGTGCTTAAATGAGGAAGATGCTTGTTCGTAACTCGAGGACTCCCTGTAATGGTGCACTTCAAAGGACCCAATAAGAATCCTAAGCTGCTCTGCAGGAAAGTACAGTGATTGTATTTTCAATATTGAGATCAACTTACTGCGGTGGATAAGCCAGAAGATAATAATAATAATACAGTATTGAGATTAACGTGTGTGTGAGCAAGTTTTAGACACTGCACCAGTTATTAATATGGTAATAATCACTCAAGGGCCTTTAATTGACATGGATGTGTGTCCTATTAGATGCACCTATGTTTTGCTGCTTACTCGGGTTCAACCATAAAAAGTGCTTCATTTGATGAAAGATTACCTGCATAATATTCTATCTGATAATATGTACAAGATCATTTTTAAATAGAATGAAGTCAGGAACTGATGATGTCTTTTCTTGTCAGTTTACTTCAGGTATAGTAACTCTTATATTTGTAATGGCTTTTTGTAGGTTTGGCAGCATTTGGGGGTTTGTTACTTTGTACTATTTAATTTTTCTTGTAGTTTGTCCTTTTTTGCAAGTTAAAGCTGATGTTATGCTCTGCTCACTACACTGGCTCATCCTGTCTACTTGTCTTTATTATTTGTTATTTGTGCTCAATGCTGCTGTTGTTGAAATGCTAACGATGGTCAAAATTAAGTACTAGTAAAAAATGAAACTTTAGGTATGATGTATGGAAATTCACACCATTTCTATTCCAGGTTCATGGTACATTGCTTCTGGCTACCTTCAGGATGTGGCGTCCTTGCTTGAGAAGTTTGATGCTGAAGCAGACTCGCGTTTTACCAGTTTTGCCAACTGTTGGAGACAGATGACATTCTCACAGATATACAGGTGTGACAGTATTGTAACAAACTTCTATCTTGTTGTGTGTCTGTGATAACTTTCTTACTCATTGCTGGTTTTGTGCAATGCAGAACTTGGGGAAACATTTATGAAAATTCACAAAGCATGAGCTTCACCAAGGTAAAACTATACTGATCGCCAACTTCAGTATGTCTTGCTTCCATTTAAATGATCATGACGTACTTTTGATGTTGATTTTTGTTATTTTGTGTCAAATCTTGTTATTATGCATGGTTATAATTAATGGAAGTTTAAACTTGAGTGTTATTAGCTATTAATCATGGTTATGAACATTCTCATGGAATGTTTGTTGGGGATTGAACAATGAATAAAATATTTACATTCCAATTGAAAAGTGCAATATTACACATTTGTGATCACAAGTTACCGTCTTAAATGATGTATCAAAATATGAATTAATATGGCCAAAAATATATTGTTTACCCCTATTGTTATATGAGGCATGACATGGTTCTTTGTATGCTTTCTAACACTATGGTAATAAAGACGTTCAATTGGGTAATTTTTAGTGTATGCCTATTTCCAATTTTAAAGAAGTATAATTGTAAGATGATACTTGTACCCTAGTTAGCAAAAAAATGAGCAAGGGCTGAAAATAAAAATAATTTAGGGTTGTAGCATACTATTCTGAAGTTTAATGCAAGTAAAATGTAGTGTATCATTTTTGGCTCTAAGTATAGAATGAGGAAGGCACCTAAATGAACTTTAGCTCAAAGAAATAAGTCAACAGGGAAAGTAAATGATTTAAGCATAGGCTTTGATGAAACGTCTCACATATCAGATGTGGCAAAAACATGCTCTAGACTCTAGAGTAAATGGATATTTGATGTTTATTCACTGCATGAACATTATGCTCGATGAGAAAGCGACACAACAGTACTAGCTTTTCAGTCTCTAGTTGTGTCATTTTGATTGCAGCAGTTGAGTTAGGGCTGATATATCTGAATGTTTTTGTATGGAGCTACAGTTGTGTATAATGTCATGCTTTTACTCTTGCTTATCTCAGCACATTTCCTGATTATACATTTATGTTTGTATTCGTAATTTTCTATTATCCCAATTCTCATATTTTTTAATGTTGTAGCTGTTACTTCTTTGTCTCAAAATTTTCTCATCATTCTTATTAAATTTTAGAATTTTTTCAGCCTTTTCATTAATTTCTTCTTCCTCAATCTAGACTCGTCTTTCTGTCTTCTATTTATGGTCGTCATCCTGTTTTCAATTTTTACTTTCTCTATTAGCTCTATTTTTATTGACTTCTCATGTGTTTACTCTCATGACGCTGTTAAAAATCTCGAGTGTAGAAGCAAACTTAGAATTAATTAACTTTCTACCGTCTGAATTATGATTTCATGAAGAAAACAAACGTGACGTCACCATAACTATTTGATTGCTACCTAGCACCAATGGCAATATTTTTGGGTTGTTTTTTTTTGTAATGTGACTACTGCAACATAGCGTTACTGACAACCTTCATGACGTTACTGACAACGAACATGCCGTTCCTACTGCCAATAATTGAAGCTTAATTTGAATTATTTTTCAAGTTTTCTGTGAGTGACATAAGACGGTAGAGGGTTAACGAAGTTGAATTTTATTCTCAAGATGTGTTTCGTGACCGCAGAGGTCGGCAGTCTTTCAAAGAGCTCCTCGAGTTCTCCGAGGAAGTGGTGGTGCTCACCAAACAGTTTCTAGAGCGCATACACTCTCAAAAACGCAGGATTGGAGCACTGTACACCCTGTACAGCCTCTATTATAAACATCCTGTCAGGTGAGCAGGTTTTTATGTGAAGTTTTCATTATTATTTGAAATTCATACAATGTTCCTGAGTATTCGTAATAATATGATTTTAATGGTTACAATGCAGAGAGTTATTGGGGGGAGGGAAGATATTAGACATTGTTATTTTTAAGTGACGACAATGTTAATGAGCCTTGTATCTTCGTTCTTAATTAATAAAATCCTGGTTTAGTAATGCTGTCTCTAGTTGGAATGAGTTAAGTTAGCAAATGATGAATCTACTGATCACATGTTCTTACACCACCAAGTTAATGTATTTTAAAGTTACACTGACTGGGAAATGAGAGATAATTCTAGGGTAGTGTGGAACTACGTACATACTCTAACCTATCCAGCGTTTGGATACTATTGAACTTTACGTGGCAGCCTGGGGGGAGGAAAAAATGTTCTCACCCGACCTACATTTCATTATTTCCACCTCAAACTGGTTGGCAGGAGCTGACTCTTAAGTGGATCATTTTACCATCAACTTTACTCTTTGTATTAGTTTATGAAACCACAAAAATGGAGGCTGCTCTACGTCTGTTTGCAACGAAATGGGAAAGTTTTGATTTTTTAAAGTTAGGCAGCATAGCAGACGAGCTGATTAAGCACAGCCAAATCAGTAATGAACAGAAGATGTGTGTAAAAACAGTGCTTAAGGTGGGAGATAAATTATGAATGTATTAGCATAGATTTAAGTCAGCTTTTCTTAATACTCGTGGCACCCCAGCCATTGAATAACTCAAGTGTTCGCAGTTTTTTGGTGTCTGCTTGGGGCTGCAGGGTCGAAGACCTGTGACCAACTTGGGGGGGCCAAGGACCCCCAGTTTTGAAACTCTGATTCAAGTCAGTAAGGATCATCATAGTATTGTGACACAAATCCCTATTTTCAGGTAATAATGATATCAAATAACTGCTGAAGTACTCTAATTATTGCTTCTAAATAATCCTATGAATGTACTTCTTATAGATATGATGTTTTAATATTATTCGTAAAGTATCTGAACTAAGGTGCTTGAAATTGATATGAAAACACGTTAACGATATTTCCATAAGCAAACTCAATCGTCTGACCTATTTACTATCATAGGCTTCAGCAACTGAGTTCAGCACTCAACTCCTAAATTTTTAGGGTATGTGGATTAGAGGGAAGATGGTAGGAAGAAATACAAGAAAGCATGACAAAGTAGCAAGGAGAAATACAAGCTTACAGGAGGAAAGTCAAGATTTCAGAAAGAAAAGCAAAATTTCAGGAATGAAAGTAAGATTGCACGAAAAAATACAAGGTAGCCATGAGAAAGACGAAGTAGCAGGAAGAAAAAGAAGGTTGCAAGAAGAAAGATAAGAGTAGCGAAAAGAAAGATGAGGTGGCTGTCAAGAGACAAAGTAGCTTGCAAAACAACACAATTAGAAGAATGAATAGAACATAGCAGGACTGTTATTCAGCAGCATTTTACCACATCAATAGACTTCGTGATCAAGAAGGACGATGGGAAGTGACACTCCCTCATACGTGATGGTTAGATGAATAAAACCACTCAGCTTCATGAACTTCAGCTATTCTTTTATGATTTACTATGGATGAAGTAAATTGACTGAGATTAATATGGAATGGTTTAATGACGGATAAACGATGTACAAAGCAACACGAGGCACAGACAAATTTTTAATTCGCTGAATTGTGTCATGTATACAAGTTTATAATAACATGAAGCGCATCTTACAAGTTCACCTATAGGGGAGATGGAGGATGATTTGTCCTGTAGACTTTATTTGTAGTACTTCTCACTTGGTAAGTACATACTCACTCGGCATGTTATCTGTATCATAACATACTGGCCCACACGAGAGATTTTTATGTTCCTTTCTAATGAGTGTTTCATGTGAGCAGGCAGAATTTTTTCCTGAGGTTCACTGCAAGTCAATACCAGGAGCTAGTGGCCTTAGTAAAGCAGCAGCCTCACCACTTAAACCCTGACCCTGCCAGGATCCTGCTCAAGCTGCATGCTGACTGTGCCATCAGTCAGACTGCTACCAACAATGAGGTGTTTATTCGTACTTGTATCAGCCATCAGAGAACTGTGTTAATTAAAACTCTGTTTAACATCAACCGTTTCCTACCATGTTAGAAACTATTTCTGTATCCCTAATATATAAACGGGCGTAACTTGAGGCGTATTACTCTGTGCAGCTATGCATAGGCTTACACACTGCGTACAACAGCAGCAGCAACGTGTCCGTCGAGTACGGTTTCTTCCGCTTGGCTAAGTCCTCGAACGTTCCCCGAGCGCTTCCGGCCTTAACTATGGACGAGAAGCTCGTCTCTGAATATCATCGCGTCAAAACCGCTGCCGCTGCTGCTGCAGCACTCGCCGCTAACGGTGAGTGGGTATAGGTCTCCTGGTGTGGCCAGATCTAAGGGCTTGAGCTGGCCGGTGGAGGGGATGAGGTGTATGGTAAAGTGTGACGGTCGGGCATCTAACATGTGAATCACATGTGGTGATTTGGCTCTGAATCTTGCAAATTGATGTAAAATCTGGTGATTTTGCTCTCGAGTCTTGTCATTACAAGAAGCGATGGACGGGTTGTTTGATTTTTATGACACTTTGCCTCATTACTATTCAGCCTGACAGCTGAGCCTCGCCTCACTATTTTACTAGACAGGATATTTCGTGGACCATATTTTTTGCTCGTGTATTAGAATAGGCTATTTATGTACATATGTGAAAATTCGGAGCTCAAACGAAATATTGTTTATTCATTAGTATTTTTGATACTACATTGTTTAAGAACACTAACAAACATAAACTGTAAACTGAATTTTATGCACATAGTTACTTAAGAACATTAACAAAAATGAACTGAATCTTATGTACTTAGAAAAGAATGGTACGAGCGTCACGACCCAGGGTCCAGACAGAGCGCTGAGTCTGTTCAACTCGTCGTGCTGCGAGGAGGCTAAGCAGGAGCTGCTGCAGCTTGAAGACTTCACTCTCACGCTGCTCAGCTTCAAGGGACAGCATGCAGTTCACGCCAGGCCTCCTCTGCACTCTGATCCCATGCTGGCGTTAGGTCAGTTAGCCATCCCTGTTTTAGTGTGGTGCCTTGCCTTCTGTTCACATGCTGGCGTTAGGTCAGTTAGCCATCCCTGTTGTAGTGTGGTGCCTTGCCTTCTGTTCACATGCTGGCTTTAGGTTAGTTAGCCATCCCTGTTGTAATGTGGTGCCTTGCCTTCTGTTCACATGCTAGCTTTAGGTTAGTTAGCCATCCCTGTTTTCAACACACTCTTAGTACTTTGATCTCGTGTATTTTTAATTTGTTTCTTCAATGGATGTATGTATTTTCTAGTAGAAGAACTGGGGTGTCTGGGTAAAAGAACTTGTAAAAGATGGTTCGTAAAATTCAGGAGTGGAGTTTACAGCAGTGAAGATGAACATAAAACAGGACGTGCTAGTGAGTTTTGGTGTGTATCACCAGCTTGGTCGACTGGTGAGCGAATCTGCTTTCGAGCGGGAAGACCCGGGTTCGAATCCCGCTGCCGACATGGTTGACGCGGCTAGAAATACGGAATGGGACTTGGGTAAATACCGAATAATTATCGAAGTAATTATCCGACCCAAGAATGGGCCAGAAGGTTCGTTCCTATAGCCTCATTCTATTCCATTCTATTCTATGGGCTGGAGGCTACCTATTATAATAGCAAATTCTTTTTTTAGTTCACCTAGAAAACTGATTTCTCGATCTATGCGAAGTGAATCTCGATGCTATGTTCTAGTGATATCTATGAGGTTCTCTCCTTTTTTATTCAACGAGAAGATCAGGTACTAGAGATGCTTGGTAGATTTGATAGAGTGCAAGTCGATGGGTGGTGGGAGTTCTATTATGCGTGAGTTGAAAGAGTGTTATTGTAGTTTGTGCATATGAAAAATATGAACCAGTATGTGAGTTGAATGGGATGTAGTGTAATGGTGTTCACTTTTGAAGACAATAAACTAGCAGCGTTTGGTTTAGAACAGTGTTTCTCAACTCGATTGCACTCCGAAAAACTGCTAATCCTTGACTTATTGAAGGGCAGGGAGCCACTAGTGTTAAGTGACTCTGTGTGGAGGGTGGGGATGCATGGGCCATCAAAGATAGAAGAACGCTGGTTTAGAAAAAGAATAATTAGAAAATTGGTTAAGATGTGGTACGGTTAGACCAGGTTGTGGACGAGGTTAAAGAGGCTGCATTGATGTAGACATAAGAAGGTCAGAAGCACTAGAGCATTCGCTAGATACTGAAAGAATTTAAGTGATTTGGGGTTAGTAAAGTATCAGTGACTTCTATCACCTTGCTTTCGGTCTCAAGTGTGGGTTTGTGAAGCAGCAGCCGCCACGTGCTGTGGCGAGGGTAATGCAGCAAAATTCTCTGGCAGTGCAGCATTGGTGTGTGACTCAGGGTCCGTGCGCTGAGTGGTTGAATCATCTAACCTTTGACCGAGTCGTCTAACCTTTATGCGAGTCGTCTAACGTTTGAGCGAGTCGTCTAACGTTTGACCGAGTTACCTGACGTTTGAGCGAGTTACCTGACGTTTGAGTGAGTCGTCTAACGTTTGACCGAGTTACCTGACGTTTGAGCGAGTTACCTGACGTTTGAGCGAGTCGTCTAACGTTTGACCGAGTTACCTGACGTTTGAGCGAGTTACCTGACGTTTGAGTGAGCTATCTAATGTTTAGTGAGCGATGTGATGTATTGTATGCAGAATTGCTTTGTGTATTATTTCTCTAAGTACCCTATACTAAAGTTAGATTTCATATTCGATGGTGTATTTTAGAAAATGTAATACGGACCAATTTCAAATTATAGTTTAGATCAGGCATTTCAGTCCATGCGTGTCTTTGTCAAGCTCTCTTTTAAAATATATTCTACATACAGTAATCAGCACCAAGTGTATGGACAATGATCAATATCGATATCATAAAATGACCGATTCCGAAACTGTAACCCATCCCAATGTTATGATTACATATTTATTGTGTTATACTCTGCCAGGTGTGAAGCGATATGCCATCAAGAAGCGAGCAACCTCCATTGCAGCAGCTGAGGCTCACGCTCAGCTGCTGCAGAGGCGGCAAGACGAGTTAGNCTTACACGTGTAAGGAAACCAGTACATTTTGGCTGAGGGTAGCTGGTACTACAGAGGGACTGGTAACTGCAGGCTACCAATATTTCAAACAATACATTGGAAAATATTTTGACTGTGTAAAAAATAAGCTAGTGAAAATTCTCTTGAATTTACCCTCTTTTCCCATGAACTCTGTATGGTGAAACAGAGTGGGGATGTGAAGAGCAGTGAGTCGAGTCTGCACCCTCTAAATGTAGCACAACAAAATTAGATTTTAATAGATTTTTTCTAATAATTTTAACGAGCCCGCTTTACGACTGCTAACCAGAGTAGTGAAAAACATCTCAAATCGAGAAAAACAAACATTTAAAATAATTCGACACTGTATGTATAGTGAGAAACTAATGAGTTTTTGGTGGAGTCTGAGAAGGCTTTATGAGAGCACCTTTCCTGAAGAAGCTTACTCTGGTCTTCACGGGGACAGGCTTGCCAGACGCAGTACCACTCGCTCCGATGGCTACACCCAATTTCTTGAATTTGTTAGTCACAAGGAAAGAACACACTGACTTTTTGTTGGCCTGTGGCGTTCCCGGAAGACTAACTGGGCGTTTTTCAACAAGTGGATTCGTAGAATTCAGTGCAATACCTTTGGCAGGTTGAGGGCTACAGACTATACTGTTATTTTTCTCAAGCGCGTTAGTGGTATTTAATATAGTTAAATCTAAACGAGGATCACTACTAAATTGCTCAAGCTTTTCAGGCGAGTTCGTATCATTTGATACAGCAACATCAGAAGATGAAGTTCCACTTACTTCACCACTGCGTTCCTCAGATTTGTTCAACGTTTTCGGTACCGCAACAGTAGACGAAGTAGTGCTACTGACTATCTTACTGTTCTTCGAAGGCGAGCTCGTTGAGGGCGAAACTGCAGCGCGAGCAAGCCTAGCGCTTTTCCTAGTAGCGGGCCTACCTCTTGTTGGCGTCGCATACAAAGGAGAACGACTCCCCACAGCACAAGGAGAGCGTTCATTTTTAAGCGGACTGCGCCTTGTGGTCGATTCTACGCTCCTGACACTGGAGATGGGCTGAGGGTCGAGAGAGGACATCACGTTTTGCTGATGTGGCAGACGAGCCACTGACGTAAGTAGACCGGATGCTACGGTCATGGGGTCACTACCTAAAGGCGAAACATCCGTCGAACAGCTAATAATTTTGCTAGAGGCAGGGTCGTCAGTCCTGAAGGGAGGTATTACAGGGGCAGCCAACGGCTGGGTATATTCTTCATATTGCTTATCAGGTTCATAAATAACTTCATTTTGGTCTTCCGCGACAAATGGAACAGTGTTCGGCAGAGCAGAGTGAACGATAGATTGAGGCTCGACAATGATGGAATGAGAGGAATTATTGAAGCGCATGTTAGCTGGATTCATTGAAGAGCCTTCCGAATTTACAATGGAAAAGTATATATTGGGAGGCAAAATCACAGGTACTCCATCTTGAGTATGAGCACGAATGTACGACTGGGTTTGGGGTGTGTAATACGTAGTTTGCTGCAGTGGCATTCCTGTTAACGGAGGAGGTAAAATGACGGGTAATGACGAAGAATCGCAAATAGGGAGTACATGCCTCACTTCTGGTATGTTGAAAGAAACTAGCGGCGGCGGTAGCTCCATAGGGAAAGATGACGAGTTCTCTGCATTGTCGACAATAACGTCAGAACTTGACGAAGTTGGCAAACCAAAAGTTTCTGCAGGCACACTATCGGTGGAATGGACAGGAACAGAATTTGTCCTCGTCCCTGAACATGGCAAGCCACTCTCTCCATATTTTTGCGGCTCATCTAGCATTTGAGAGTCAGAAGAGATAGTAGCAGTAGGTTGAGCATCCTCCTTTGTTACCATTCCGTACTCCGTGCCTGGATCGATGGAAGAGTCCTCATCATCACCATGCGCACCATCGCCCCATTCAATCGCATCATCGTTACATTCAATCACATAATCGTTACATTGAATTGCATCATTGTTACATTCAATCACGCCATCGTTACATTCATGTGCATCAGTATTTTTTAGAGCATACAAATCTTTCTTAATGCCCACGCTCACGAAACACTCGTTGTTACCTCGCAATATCTCAGGCTTAGCATCCGCAATTTTCTCGTCATCGTCTCCAGGTTCAGTACCCCAGTCGCTTTCTAAATCATTCACTGTCAAAATAACAGATTCTCGAAATTCTTCTTTGTGTCCTTCAGCAAGTGACTGTGCGGTGTCGGGACTAAGGAGCAAAGAATCACGCCAATTTTCAGTAGGTTTAGATTCCTCCTCCACAATGGATTCTGCAGCAAAATCCACGTCAGGCACCACTGTGCTGTGCCAGGGTATGCGGGCTCTATACGTCACTGCAATATTGCCCGCAGGCGCATCCTGATCTCCATCACACAACACTGAAAACTTCACCACAGGAGGATCGTCCTCTACTCGCTTCGCGGGAGAAACTTCAATCTTAGATTTTGGCTTTTTCTTTGTTCTTCTGCTTTTGGATATCGTTCGATTATTTTTGTTAGAGCTTGCCGAGGCTGTAGAATTAAATTTTTTCGTAGATTTGGCTTTCTTTTTGCGTTCATTCACTGAGCATGCTTCTTTCTCAACTTGACTAGAATCTTCACTCGGCTGGTCCGGTTTATCAACAGTAGGAACAAATTTGTCTTTGATTCGTTTCGAAGCTTCCGATGTAGGCCTAACACTAGAAATTTTAGATTTGCGGAAAGACACGAGTGTGTATGGACCCTCTGAAGTACAAGTTGATGAGTTAGATGGCAAATCGTTTTCATTTTTATTTAATCTCCTGATTTTCAAGTGAGTTCTTGTGGGGCACTCTTCGGTAATGCGTTTGATTTTCCGCATATTACTAGTGACGGTATTTAACTCATACTTGTAAGTCTTAAATTCGTCGGTTATTTTCTTGGCTTTGTTCCAGTCGCAGTTGTGAGATCGCAACACGCCGTTGATGTGCCAACCGCTAGACACGTCAGTCAGAGGTGTATCGGAAGTTTCATCCATATTACATTGAATGTATTTGAGTTCTTCACCGACTACAATGGGCATTAGTTTAGCACGAGCTCGACTAGCTTCACCGACCTGCTCAACTTTTGGTAGCACTGGAGTTTTCTGTTTAAACTTCTCCATTAATTTCATGCGTAGCTGAATGTTGCACTTGCCACTTTTGACGAACGGTTGGTTGCCCGTAATGAAATCTTGTGGCTTAATGGTTTCTGATGGACACCGGTGAGCTTGGATGATTCGTAAATCCTTTACGACAACATCATGGCCATGGCTTGACCGTAACTTGGGGAGCACCATTGTTAAAAGCTTTTCATGGAACTTAGACAGCAAAGCTGAATCATTCCGTATGCTCTCAAACCTAGCTACACTCATGCTGGCTTTTATGCTTTTCATCTCTCTTTTACCGTTAACCATCATCAGTAGCCACATTTCAAGAAGTGATTGATCCTTCCTCGACCCAATGGAGGAAATATTGTCGTCTGTACCAAATAGATCACCTCCATTCTCCTCAGGTCCAACAGTTTCGCCCAGATTTTCAAGTTCCGCTGGACTGCTAAAGCCCTCATCCCCGGTAGAAAGTGCTGGAAATAACTCGCTAGGTCCTACATTTTGTAACTCGCTTTGCTCCATCGGTTTTTCCGTCACAGTAGGTTCAAATCCTTTAAAATCAAGGGTCAAGTTCATGTCTCTTCTTAGGGCAAGTTTCTTCATGATCCTTTCTCTGTGGTTGCGGGCATTAAGAGAAATTTTAACAGCTTCAATGGGTATGGGAGGCAAAGACTTATCCCTCGTGTTTAAATAGATGGGGTTGCGACCACGTCGTCTTCTGATGACACTCTGCCCCAAGGCGGGCTGCCACGGACCTTTGTAACCATATTTAGAAGGGGGTATTTTATCCAAAACACCTTCTCCACCCAAGACGTCTTCCTTGGTTCCGATTTCGAACTTGCCGACATAGACAGTGGGCTTGGACGCACACTTCGTGAGCTGCTGAGCGACACACAGGTCCAGATGTTCATCCAGGATAGACCCACCAGACTCTAACTCCTCTTGCCGCCTCTGCAGCAGCTGAGCGTGAGCCTCAGCTGCTGCAATGGAGGTCGCTCGCTTCTTGATGGCATATCGCTTCACACCTGGCAGAGTATAACACAATAAATATGTAATCATAACATTGGGATGGGTTACAGTTTCGGAATCAGTCATTTTATGATATCGATATTGATCATTTTCCATACACTTGCTGATTAGTGTATGTAGAATATATTTTAAATAGAGCTTGACAAAGACAAGCATGGACAGAAATGCCTGAACTAAACTATAATTTGAAATTGGTCCGTATTACATTTTCTAAAATACACCATCGAATATGAAATCTAACTTTAGTATAGGGTACTTAGAGAACTAATACACAAAGTAATTCTGCATACAATACATCAAATCACTCACTAAACATTAGGTAGCTCACTCAAACGTCAGGTAACTCGCTCAAACGTCAGGAAACTCGCTCAAACGTCAGGAAACTCGCTCAAACGTCAGGAAACTCGCTCAAACGTTAGACGACTCGGTCAAACGTTAGACGACTCGGTCAAACGTTAGACGACTCGCTCAAACGTTAGACGACTCGGTCAAACGTTAGACGACTCGGTCAAACATTAGACGACTCGCTCAAACGTTAGATGATTCAACCCCTCAGCGCACGGACCCTTAGTCACACACCAATGCTGCACTGCTAGAGAATTTTGCTGCATTACTCTCACCACAGCACGTGGCGGCTGCTGCTTCACAAACCCACACTTGAGACCGAAAGCAAGGTGATAGAAGTCACTGATACTTTACTAACCCAAAATCACTTAAATTCTTTCAGTATCTTACGAATGCTCTAATGCTTCTGACCTTCTTATCTGTCTCCATCAATGCAGCCTTTTTAACCTCGTCCACAACCTGGTCTAACCGTACCACACCTTAACCAATTTGCCAATTTTTCTTTTTCTAAACCAGCGTTCTTCTATCTTTGATGGCCTATGCATCCCCACCCTCCACACCGAGTCACTTGAAAACTAGTGGCTCCCTGCCCTTCAATAAGTCAAGTATTAGCAGTTTTTCGGAGTCCAATCGAGTTGAGAAACGCTGTTCTAAACCAAACGCTGCTAGTTTATTGTCTTCGAAAGTGAACACCATTACACTACATCCCATTCAACTCACATACTGGTTCATATTTTTCATATGTACAAACCACAATAACACTCTTTCAACTCACGCATAATAGAACTCCCACCACCCATCGACTTGCACTCTATCAAATCTACCAAGCATCTCTAATACATGATCTTCTCGTTGAATAAAAAAGGAGAGAACCGTATAGATATCACTAGAACATAACATAGAAATTCACTTCGCATAGATCGAGAAATCAGTTTTCTAGGTGAAAGAAAAAAAAGAATTTGCTATTATAATAAGTAGCCTCCAGCCCATAGCGTGTCATCTACTAGCAAATACATACATCCATTGAAGAAACAAATCAAAAATACATGAGATCAAAGTACTAAGAGTGTGTTGAAAACAGGGATGGCTAACTAACCTAAAGTTAGCATGTGAACAGAAGGCAAGGCACCACACTACAATAGGGATGGCTAACTGACCTAAAGCCAGCATGTGAACAGAAGGCGAGGCACCACACTACAACACGGATGGCTAACTGACCTAACGCCAGCATGGGATCAGAGTGCAGAGGAGGCCTGGCGTGAACTGCATGCTGTCCCTTGAAGCTGAGCAGCGTGAGAGTGAAGTCTTCAAGCTGCAGCAGCTCCTGCTTAGCCTCCTCGCAGCACGACGAGTTGAACAGACTCAGCGCTCTGTCTGGACCCTGGGTCGTGACGCTCGTACCATTCTTTTCTAAGTACATAAGATTCAATTCATTTTTGTTAGTGTTCTTAAGCAACTATGTTCATAAAATTCAGTTTACAGTTTATGTTTGTTAGTGTTCTTAAACAATGAAGTTTCAAAAATACTAATGAATAAACAATATTTTGTTTAAGCTCCGAATTTTCACATATGTACATAAATAGCCTATTCTAATACACGAGCAAAAAATATGTTCCACGAAATATCCTGTCTGTAAAATAGTGAGGCGAGGCTCAGCTGTCAGGCTGAATAGTAATGAGGCAAAATGTCAGATAAAAATCAAACAATCCGTCCATCGCTTCTTTTAATGACAAGACTCGAGAGCAAAATCACCAGATTTTACATCAATTTGCAAGATTCAGAGCCAAATCACCACATGTTGAACACCTGTT
>VCRD01004918.1:0-39793 GCA_006783055.1 Trinorchestia longiramus
AAGCGTTTGCTTACGCAGCTGTACCGACTGCGTCCTGTAGTCCCACACATCTACCGTAGCTGTCGATACATACATTTTACACATCACCCCGATACATGAAAACCTATGCTTTACACATCGCCCCGATACATGAAACCTTATGCATATATCATTAATCTCATGCCCCGATACATGAAACCTTACGCATATATCATAAATCTCATGACATAAAACACTTGAAGCTGCACGTACTACTTTAGTACGAAAAAATTTTTCGTTACTACTAAATGACTAGAGTTGGGTATCGTATTACAAGTTTCTGCATGATCACGAACAGCAGAATGAGACGGAATGGTCAGACGAGCACCAGTGCGTAACTAACTTCCAAATGCTCTGCCATTCTAGCCACAGTGCAGTAAAGACTAGTAAGAGCGTGTGTAATGTTGACGTCATGGAATTATGTGAGGGGTGAGGGGTGAGGGGGGTCTCAGTGACGTACACGCAAGTCAACCAATCATGGCGCACAAGTCAGGCCAACAGTCACTTTGTAAAATTTATGCTGATTTCAAAGCAATAAAAAACATTGGTCTAATGCTGGTCGGCGCATTTGCTACTACATAAATACATATAATTTAGATAAGAATTACGAGATGTAATAAAGTGCAGAGATAGAATTAAACAAACAATGCACATGTGCATAACAAAATTATTGGGAATATCTTATTTTTCTCTTTAATTTGATTGTAGCTCCGCTTCTACCATTGAAATTCCATTTTCATACTCACAATGATACTATTGAGAAAGACACTCTGGGATGCTCTGAGTGCACTCAGTTCATGCATAAAAAAAGGTGCAAAAATAAATTCATCAGTCGTGATATTCGCTATGAGAATCCGATGAATTAAAACCAAAAAATTATAATTTTCACATTGCAGAGAAGTGTATAATTTTCTAGATCGAGTAACACTTAGAGGAGTTTTAGTCCAACAAGTTGAATTCTGTAATTTTTCAATTATTTTTCTTTTAAATTAAGTAACAGAAAAGTCATATGTAATTGTTCCATAAATGTTATTATTAAGTGAGGTTCATGAACACTATATTAGACGGGCTTGTTAATTTTGACATCGAACCTCCCAGGCCCACTTCGTTGTTCTGGTTTTAAATTGGTTTAAACGTCGCCCTAGAAGGGATATCTCATGGCCGAGTGGTAAGAGTCTTGTATACATGGATTGAAAAGCTCTATAGCACGAGTTCTAACCCACTTGAGGCAGTGTTTTCTGTGTCCTATGGGCATTTGTCGCCCCGCCCCTCCAAAAAAATTGGCCAATCAGCGCCTAGGCGTAATCCTTACGTCATGGATCACGTTCCCGCCTGAAAACCGTCGTTGGGGTGGTCATTGCCAATCCCCCAATGTGATTCTACTTTTATTTACTGTACTGTGTTCTAGCTCTGAGAGTACGTGTGGTCATGCCAAAGTACTCAGATGCCTGTAAAATGTCTAGAGAGTAGGGCCAGTAATTCTGTTTTGAGCTTTTCGGATTAAGGTCCAAAATATGGTAAACACAGATAAATTGGCTGAAAGATCGGATGTTGAGAGGTCGAATTTGGTGAAACATTGGTATTTTGAAACTTTTCGTCCATAAATTTACCTATTTAGTATTCTATGAATGAAGATCTAAAACCATTTTGACGGAAAATTTCAGTTAAAAACGAGAACTCTAAATGAAGGAGGTTAAAATTTGAGCATATTTTATAAGCACGGGCAAGAATAGTTCTAATGCAATTCAGTTTAAAACAGAACGTGCAATAGCTAAAAAAAGCTCACTCCTAAACCCGAAAAAGTAGTTTTTTCGGTAAACGGACACTTCAAATAAATTCTCTCGTCTAGTTAATAAACAATCAAGAAAAGGTAATTCATTATTCTTTTCATATTCCATGGTGAATTTAATATTTGGATGCTTGCTATTAATAAAATCAAAAATAATGTTGCATGGGATTCCTCACGGAACAGCAAAAAAGTATCGTCTATGTAACGACGATAAAATACGGGCTGGAATTCTTTGGGACAAAGTTTTAGCCATTTTTTTCATTAAATAACATGGATATATTTGCAAACGTTGGGCCAAGGGGTAGGCCCATGCCAAGTCCCTCAATTTGCTTATAAAATTTGTCATTGAACACAAAGAAGGAATATTTTACCGCAAGATCTAACAGAATTTTGAAAAATTTACGAGAAAGACCCATAAATAGAGAATTAGGATCTGTAAAAAGTTGTAAAAGACATATATCTATAGTTTCCTTCAACGGGGTATTAGTAAAAAGGTTTTCAATATCAAATGATGTCATAAAACATTTTGATGCGTTACTAATCCTACTTAAATCATTAACAACAGAATGAGAATTCTCTAACGTAAATTCGTTGCGAGAAATAGGATTTAGGACTGAGACCAAAAATTTAGCAAAAGAAAATCCTGGAGTATTATAAGCAGCAAATATCGGTCTGAACTGGAACATAGTAGAAAATTACTTTTATGTATCTTCGGCAAACCATTCAATTTACCTGGCCCCGAACCCGAAACAAACATTTTACTGCAATTATCTGCAGACAACATTTATGAGTCTTTTAGTTTACGGAGGAAGTTATTGATTTTGTTCTCTATTTTAAGTATATAATTGTGGATTGGCTCTGATATCAATTAAAATTTAGACCTGTCAGAGATAATTGCAGTCTTGCTTTCAATATATTTGTTTTTATCGACAATGACGACACCCTGACCTTTGTCTGGTCGAGAAACTATTATAATCTTATTTTGGCCGAATTGTTTCAATAACTGAATGTCAGACTTGGAAATACACGAAGAAAATATTTTTTGGGGAGAAAAGTTATAATAATACTTGGAAGCTATACTCCGAAGCTGGTCAGTAAATTCAGGAATAACATCTCTACTTCTGTTTTTCAGTACTAAAAATATTTTCTCATGGGCTAAAAAATAACTATAAAAATCCATTCTATACACCGGTAAACAGAAGTCTAAACCAAAAGTCAACAGAAACTTTAGACGATCAAGTACAATTGTTGAACTGTAGTTGAAAATAACCTTATTCGGATCGAGTGGGTGAATATAGCAATCAATGTCCAAGTTAACACGTTGCCTGCGATTGCCTAGCTGGTGCAAATCTTTACTTTGTACACACAGTCACTAGAAAGCCTTGAAAAAATTATAGAACCTAACCTGAGCGACCCACCGGCGGGTCGTATCGCACTCAACGTGTTAAAAAGCTTCCTGGAGTTTGTGCGAAGAGTNTTCTGTTTTTCAGTACTAAAAATATTTTCTCATGGGCTAAAAAATAACTTTAAAAATCCATTCTATACACCGGTAAACAGAAGTCTAAACCAAAAGTCAACAGAAACTTTAGACGATCAAGTACAATTGTTGAACTGTAGTTGAAAATAACCTTATTCGGATCGAGTGGGTGAATATAGCAATCAATGTCCAAGTTAAAAAGCTTCCTGGAGTTTGTGCGAAGAGTGGCAGACCTGAATTCGTCGGTTAGGTTTGCAACGTATCTAGTCGTTGCTGGAAAATCCAGCCGTTGCCAGTTTTAAACTGAACTGCATTAGAACTATGCTTGCCCGTACTCATAAAATATGCTCAAATTTTATCCTCATTCATTTAGAGTTCTCGTTTTTAACTGATTTTTTCCGTCAAAATGTTTTTAGATCTTCTTTCATCGAATACCAAATAGGTAAATTTCTGGACAAAAAGTTTCAAAATACCAATGTTTCACCAAATTCGACCTCCCAACATCCGATCTCTCAACCAATTTATCTGTGTTTAACATATTTTGGACCTTACTCAGAAAATCTCAAAACAGAATTACTGGATCTCCTCTCTAGACATTTTACAGGCATAGAATTTCATATAACATTTAGAAACAAATTTACAATCGGTTCTTTTTTCAATTGTAAAGACAAACTTCCGTCCACTATGCAGGCCTCTCTAGTGTATTCGTACAGTTGTGCACGTTGTGCATCATAGTATTTTAGCATGACCACACGTACTCTCGGAGATAGAATAGCAGAGCATTTTGGAGTTAGTTACTGCACTGGTGCTTGTCTGACCAGTCCGTCTCATTCTGCTGTACGTGATCATGCAGAAACTTGCAATACGATACCCAACTCTAGTCGTTTCAAAGTAGTACGTGCAGATTCAAGTGTTTTAGATCTTAGAATTTTAGAGTTTCTTTTCATTTTTAAATGCAAGCCTTCACTTAACAACCAGTTAAGTTCATGTCCCCTTACCATTATAGGTTTTTATTTGTGTTTTTTGTCATATATCTCCTTTGGCTATGCTTCTGAATTTATGTTTGTAATCTTTTTCTCTTTTTGTTTCAGTGGTGTATGTTAGATTATCTTTCAAAAAGCTGATGATGGGTGTTAGCCCGAAACGTTTGCATTATAGTGAAATTTTTATGTATTTTTTGCTCTCCTCTTTTTATTAACTATTAATATATTTCCGTGGTTTGTTTTACCTAGATCGTGGCTGCAACTCCAGCAGTGGCAATCCTGCGACCGAACAATACGACGGAGCCTGTGCCTGTACTTGATGCACACGGTGTGTGAACATCATACGTACATGTCTACGAGCTGCCGTACATGTGCATTAAAACACCGACATGAACGTAGCCTTTTTATACATGGCTTCACTTACATCTTAGTGCCGCGCGAAATGTGTGTTTGAAAGAGCTCCTACAAATATTTTCGTACATTTTGTATCTCTATAAAGTTATTTTGATGTAATTTTGTTTGCGGTAGCGGTGAGAAAATTTGGCCATGTGTTTTGGAAGAAATTCTAACTCCCATTACAATATTTCTTTATCGTCTAAACAAGGCATAAAAATGCACGTAAAACAATAATTTTTAAAGTATTTGCATCGCAATGCTGTTTAATTTCACAAAGGTGAAGTGTCGCATCAAGCCAGAAATATATGGTTTTGAAACCTAAAAAGGAATATATCCAATACACTTGTTTGCTGTATAATCAAAGTTAAATTATTTCTGCTATCCATAGCTGAATATAAAAAGGCCCGTTTTAGTGACTTATTTCTTCTAGGCACCAAATTCAGGTTAAACATGCGCTTCATAGACGTATTAAATGAATCGTTTAGATATATCAAGAAATTGATATCTTAGAGATAAAATTTAATAAAGCTATTAGTTTGAGATGTGTGTGTGAAACTACTTGGGGGTTTGTAAGTGTAGTGCTGTTGTCAAGAGGGTATTTGTGTTTGAGTCTGTGGATGTGCTTGTCTCCGATTGTGGTGCGTACCTTGCTAATGCTAGCGTAGTGGTGTATGAGTATGCATGTTTCCGTCTTAAGGGTATGTCCACATCAGTGGTGATTGATACATGTATATGGGAGGCGTTTGTGTTGGAATTTGTTGTTTCTAATGGTTTTATAGAGTTTGCTAGAGTTTGTCTTGAGGTCTAGTGATTCGCTGAAATTTTTCCAGTTTTCTGTTTGCTTTTTGGTCATTTTTTCCTTGATTTGCTCGTTCAGATCATGGATGTGTCGTGTGGTTTGGTAAGTGTGTGGAGTGGGTGTATCTCTGAGATTGTTACGTTCTCTGATTAGTCTATATAGTTCATGTGTGAAGTCTGGGTTATAGTGGTTTCTGTTACTTTTTGGAATGAGTTTTTTGTCAGCTTTTGTGATGATAGAGTTGAATTCTGTTATCGTTTGATTTATGCCATTTATGGAGCGGGTATTGAGTGCTGCAAAAAGTTGTTCTGTTTGTTCGGTAAGCCTTTCCCAGTTAGCTTTTTTGAAGTTCGTGTGTGTTTGACTGGGATGGGTGGCGAGGCCCTTGCCAGTGTGGACTGTGGTGATAATAAGGACTTCGTTTTTTGTATAATAATATGTACCTTATGAAGATGTAAAATCCACTTATAGTATTAACAGTATAGTATAGTATTAACAGTTAAAAGTGCAGTAACTTTTATAATCACATTGGTATTCTTTATTTGCCTTGTCTTTTCCTTGTGACATCAGTTGGATTATTTTTTATAATTTTAAGTTGAACAATAACAAACTAGGAATTAACTTGGAACGTAAAATGTGCGTTTCATCATGGAGAAATACATGTATATGAAGGACGGTTGTGACTTTTTCTCTTTTCGATGGCCAGGTATGTAAATATTAATGTTACTGTGATATGTTCATCTTGACCGAAGTATTTTTTGGATGAAGTTTATCGTGGTTCAGTAGTTGTTGGCAGTAGTTTTTTACCCTGATAATGTACGCTGCGCGAATTGCATTAAAAAGACGCATATCGCTTGCTTTTTCATCTTAACCCTTCCATAACATGTCCGCGGATTGAATAGTTCAAATAAATGCATGTTGCATACTTCGACTATATGATAAGAATATTATTTTCGCATACGCTAATTATATCTGTGAGCAAAGATTTTTTCCTTCCTGTAAATTTATTCACTACCTTTTTTCTTCATGCTCTGCACTTTCTATGAAGGAAAAATACGAATAACTTGCAGAAAGCCAATTTATTCAAAAGTTTTGAACTGCTATCTGGTGACATAATAGCTCTGACTAGTGAGAATAGCCCTAAAAACAAGTGTCGACAGGTAAAATGGGTTAAATGACAAGTTTTGCTGATTATAAATTGAAAATTGTGAATAGAATTCTCAGTAGTATATCATTTCGTCAAGTTATTAGTCTGGTCCGACTTCCCATATCGGCTGAACAGTCAAGCAGAGGAACCAGCTAACAACTCGAGATATTTGCTGAACGTGTCCTCAAACATTGCATGACGAAATGTGCGTCTTGCAACGCTGTCACAACAATGAAATACTTCTTTACTCATGGATACGTTTGATCAGGAGAAATACATTCCATAGAGATAAATTTTCATAAAAAATTGTGTATATATTCCACCATCTGGAGGTGGAAAAAAATATTGAGCTTGAATGTTCAGTTATTAATGGTAACTACGTTTAATAGAAATTCTAAAGTAAACGGCCTTAAAATTTATAGTGCAATTACGCTGTATAAGTTGTCAACAAAAATTTAAAACCTCAGCAATGTTTCACCAGTGATGAGTCAGAACTGCATTGGGTGAAATTGCCAGTGTTTTCATATTTTACTGAAAATGAGTTTCCTCAGTTTCAAGTTTGTAAGGATACAGTAACCCTGATTTTAGGCAATGACGTTGCTGCACCCAACAACGTGAAACCTCTGCTCCAATGCATCGCTCAGAAAACCTGACCATTGATGAATGGTGAGAACAAAGTTTACTGGTAATAAAACGCATCAATGAAAAATTCGGGTCACGAAAAACAAATACATTCCCCAAGTAATGCGATTTATTCTTCTTATCCTCCGTTGAGACACAATTTTCAGAATGATCTCGACAACAAAGTCATGTTCTAAATGAAGCTCCTATATTTGATAAACATTTCACTGATCAGTATCCTCACATACAATGGCATTTATGGCACATATTCCAACTTTCCTACCACAACCTTCAAGGTAATATCTGTTTGTGCGAGAAATAGTATTAATACTCATTCAGTGTTGAAATTCCTCGTTCAGTCTTGACATTTAACACGTAGGGAATAACGTAACTTCATGGTTAAGGAACAAACTGAAGGTAATAGTGGTAAATTGCGCTATTACTTTCTACATAACTTTCATAGAAAAATTAGCTAAACAATACGCTTTCAATCATTAAAAATAATTCAAATTCGAAGATCTTATATTTTCGGTTACAATATCTACATTGAAAATTTTGAAAGCATAAAATAATAAGGTACTGAGTAATTCGAATTGTTTTGTTGTACATACCCATGTTATTAGTTTATTAGATGCAATGAGGATTTATTTTTGCTCGTACGCTCTCAACATGATCAGTTATTGTGTTGTCATTGGTTAAATTAGCTGCGTAGTACACAAGCACCTTTCGATTCCATGCACACAAAAATATTTCAAATTAGCTATTCGACTTTTTTGTGATTCTACACATGCACATTAGAAAGTATTTTCACGCACGCAATGATAATCTACAGGGTGTCTCAAAAAAATGTACTCACCCTTTAACCGTTGCTAACATGCTGTCTTCTTTGTGTTGCAGGTGTGAGGTTCGAACCTTTGCGAACATGATTAAATGTGATTAAAGAATCATGTTCTCAAAGGTTGGAACCTCACACCTGCAACACAAAGAAGACAGCATGTTAGCAACGGTTAAAGGGCGAGTACATTTTATTGAGACACCCTGTATTTTCCAATTGTTATGCTCTGAATAAAATAGGCTAATGTTTTTTGTCGTACCTCAAATGTGAATAATCAAGCAAGATGCAACCTCCACTGGGTTTTTAACGACTCATTGGTGTTCTTTCTGTCACCAGAATTTCTGAGTTGTTTTAAACTCAGAACCTTAAAGTAACGTCAGAGTATTTTTTTAAAGGTTTTCTTGATCATTGAATTACTTATCATAATAGATGTATTGGTTCACTTAAATATTAATGAATTTCAAAATTTAATAGTGTTGTATTACATTCTGTATGTACCAACATCTTTAGAAACGAATAGCTTCAGTATTTGTTTTCTTTAAGCTGAGATCCCAGTGTTAACATTGCGGTACTTACTATCAGAGAAGTTTATATCGTTTATTTAAAAATACTATCACTGAAATTAACGACGGTACGACAGTTCTTAAAGGTATCAGACGAAATTAAGTAAACAATGGAATTACCTTGTATATAAAAATTGATGCTTCATTACACAGAAGCAACGAACCTTATTGAATTTAGTACAACATTGAAACATTCACATTTTCTGCTGATGAAATTTTTTCCTGCATATACTCGTATGAACGAGAGTATTTTTTTTAAAACTTCGTTTTAATGTTAAAGCAAGTGCTGGCATTCTTATATTTAATATATAAAGTACACAGAGAAAATTAAAGTAAACCAAAATATTGATTAAACTGTAAAATAATTAATTTATTTGTACTAAAATAATTACACCAGAAGGAAGAGGGGCGGAACCTAGCCCCCTCGAGCAACCAATCGCAGAGCAGCTTTAAAAGACGCCTAGGTAGAGATGTACTCGCAAAGCCAGGTAAAAATACGCATTCAGCAGGAAAGGTAAAGGAGACTACTGTCGAGTAGTCTGCTTTAGCTGTCCCGTGCTGTCGCTGAAGAAACGATGACAGAGACAACCACGATCCAGTAGTCTACTTCATAATTTCCATGGGGGAAAATGCTAGTAGTCCACTAATGCTGTCCACCCATCAATTGTCAGTGAAAAGTAGATTCCTCTTATGATGGACATATAAGGGCTTAAACATTTATCTTACGAACCGCTGTTTTCTGAAACGGTAGTAACTATATTAGATAGTTTTGCAAAAATGTTGCAACATCAGCCCATATATTTTTGCAGAAACATATACAGGGTGTCCCAGAAGTAACTGACCCTTTTGATTTGCTAATAAACCAAAAACTATTAACGCTAGGATATTGAAACTTGTCTTATTCGAAAGAAAAATTTTTTTATGGCTCAATAGGATACCTGGTATCTTATTTATGAACCAGCTTGACATTTGATTTTTGCTTCATTACAAACCCTTAATTTTCATGTCTTCACACAGCAAAGAACAAAGAATAAGAATTTTGCAAATCTACACACAGACAATGTCAACAACAGAAGTGCAACTTGATTACAGAAATTATTTCAAGGAAAACTAACCATAAACTTCCTGTTTTCATTTGTTTACATTTTGTTAAAATAAGCATATTAACGAAAATACAGTTATAGTAATAGTAGGAGTAATTAAATCAATAGAAATAGCAATGATCAACTTGTGCTTGAAATAATTAAAATTGTAAAATACAGAAATATTAAATACACTGAATAAATGAATAATAGTAACGAGGATCTTAATAGTAATACAAAAACGGTAATAATAGCGATGATAATTTAACCCCGTACTTTCTCTCTTTTCAACGTCCAGACTTTGTGTTAACAGAAAACCGTTACGATGAAATGTCGAAAATACTGATGTACAGATTCTCTCAAATACTTCACATCAAATTGCATAACTGACTCAATTTTCATAACACTTGCGTTATACAAGCCGTACGTGTTCTTTTTATTGTTTATAGCATATTCTGTACCAATTTATCATTTCATTTTTCATTATTCGCCGGCTGGCTATCACTGAAAAATACAATACATGTCTCGACTATACCAAGTGCTGCATTTTCCAGTAACACAGCGTGTATCTTTGCATTGAATTTAAACGATACATGTATCATACTTTTTACCACTGAAGATTAGCATGTATATTTATAAAAATATGTTCTTTTACCCCATGAAGCATTAACCCGAATATCTTCGTCCGTCGGTGCCCTATCACTTTTGGCTTATCCCGCATAAATTCGTCTGAGTCGTCGTTTGTTACATTGAACCCGCATTTGGCCGTATTTACTCGTACTAAGTTGTAACATTATGAGACACAAACGACGATATTCGTCCTAATTGCTTTATCGTGCATTTGACAGCCGCCACACCCGCTTGAAGCTTGCTCAAAAAAGAGTGTCCATAATTCTCTTTGGGCAGTAATTAGCTGTGCATGACTGAGTAAACATGTGCAGTACCGGGTGTGTTTGTGTTGCAGCGGTGTTGTATTAGTAGTGTTATTTACGTCATTTTTCATGGTAAACAGCCCCATGAAAATGGCCGAAGAAACTGATAGCGAGCTCAGCACCTATATTGGTGAAGAACCTGCAGTAGAACGTTTAGAAAGTTCAGAAATAGTGCATCATCAAGTGAATGTGAACTAAATGTAGACGAGTTGTCGAGTGAAGGCAATATTGAAGATTCTCGTGATGCTTCACGTGTCTGGTGCACTGTGCGGCGGGATGATGCAGCTTTACCACGATTTCCTCTTACAGGGACGCCATGATTGCAAGTGGAAGTAACAGAAGAGATGCAACCCTTGGATTTTTTAAACTGTATTTTGATGATATGTTTTTGAATATGATATGCACAGACACTAATAGATACGCAGAACAAACTAACATTCTAAAATGGAAGCCTTTACTTGTTCCAGAATTACGCTTGTTTTTTGTGTTGAATATCCACAATGGAATAATTAGAGCGTCATGGGTCCGCATGCATTGGTCAAGGGATCCACTGTTTGCTATGTAATTTATAAAAGCATAATGCCACTAGCATGATATGAAAACCTAAAAAATCCCTTCATTTTGCAAATAATGAAACTTACGATCCAAGTCACATCCTAATCCTAAGCTAAACAAAATTTATGAGGTTTATTGTTATTTACAGAGAAGGTTTTCCAGTTGCTACATTCCAGATGAAAATATTTCTATTGATGAGAACCTCATGCTTTGTAAAGACAGGCTGGGTTGGATACACTATATTTCACTAAAGTGTGCTCGCTTCGGAATAGAATTTTTCATGCTTTGTGAAGCGACATCTGGTTAGGTATTTGCATTCAATATATATGTAGGTAAAGGAACTCAATTCGACCCAGAGATCCAACAACTTGAGGGTATGTAAGAACGTGTTATGTCTCTCGCAAACCGTTATTACAGAAAGGGTACTGCATAATAATCGACAATTCTTACACTAGTTCAAATTTAGCAGAACTCCTCGTTGCTCAAAGGACAGATTGTTATGAAACGGTGCGGGCAAACAGAAAGAACATGCCCCCTCAACTACGCAACACATTTCTGGAAAGAGGAGAGATTAAAGGCTACAGAAAGGGAATAATCCTGGTACTAAAATGGAAAGATAAAAACGATGTGACACTTCTTTCTACAATTTACAGCACAGAACAGTCACAGACACAAACTCGAAGTACAACAATGAAACCAATGCTGGTCTGCGACTACAATCACTCAATGGGAGGTGTTGATAAAGCAAACTAAAACTTATCCGATTACCTAGTGGCTAAGAAACGAACCAAAAATATTACAGAAAGTTATTTTTCCATATGTTCGACAGGGCTATCTGGAATTACTACCTTCTATATAACAAGGCTGGTATTCTAAAACTTTCACCATTGGATTACAGAACGCAAGTAGTTCGCCAATCAATAGAAAAATATAGACCACAGTGTCCAGCTGATAGACCTGGAAGACCGTCTTCGTGTCATCATCCTGTGCGATACTAAGGTGGACATTTTTCAGTCAAATTTCTACCGACTGATAATAAAAAAGACTCAAACACGACGCTGCATCATTTGTGCTTTGAAACGGAAAATAGTAGAAAGAAAATCAGAAGAGAGACAAGATACCAATGTAATATTTGCCTTGAAAGCCTGTGTCGCGATTTTTCACGCCACAAATTAACGCGACACTTCATGAATAAAAGTCAAGGTTTTTTAATCTAATTTATTTACTTCAACTTAAGTAGCAATTAAATATTTTTGTATTTAATTGATTTTATTATCTAATTTGACGACTTTAACATCAAGAAAAAAAATGGTTAAGGGTTTTAAGCCGTCCCTCCAATAAAACTGGTGTCTTTTCAAGTAATTAAGGTGACATTTAAACTGAGGTGTGCAAGAGCCAGAACGTAAATAGAAAACTGGAGAGAACGGCTAGCTTCAGCACCCCCACGCTCGAGTCCGTCGGTCCCAGGGGTCTAGAGCCGAAATGGCAGTCCATCATCCGAACCGCGCTCAATCTGAATCTTAGGTAGCGTACGTTGAGCTCCAGTGGCGAAGGACACCGATGAAGCGTGCTCCAAGATTGCAGACGCACGACTTTGGCCTCCCACTTCTTCCTGCCGCTAAATAATAGATTCTTATGAAGTTCTACAGAATGCCGGGTAAAGGTTGCTATTAATGTCAAATGTAATTCAGGGACCTAACTGCAGGCGAGTAACCTACCACTGACAGCGAGGACTTATGCATTGGAAAGAGTTCGCCCGTCGCTGTCCCAAAGCTGGTAGCAACCACCCAATGTATTTGCACTGTTGAAAATTAACGAATTAATTACTCTGTAATAATGGACTTATCAAGAAGAATTTCAGTATGGTGATATTTCAGATAACTTACGAATGCTTGATACAAACCTAAAAGATACGTGCTCTTTCAGTGTTTCCATTGGAAACTGCCAGGCGTGTTAGAAATTTTAAAGATAGTTGAAAATAGTTGAAAATAGTTGAAGAAGCGTACTCCACATGGATGGTAAAGAATAGTAGTAGGTTATACGTTTTTGAAAGGAAGAGGAAATTTTAATTTACAGAGTAGAATTCTGAGTTGAGAGTCTTTTCAGACACTCATTAGATGAATTCACTCTTATTCAAGTAATTTTAATTAGCGTTAGACAATAATTTATTTATAAGTTTTTTATTTAAAGTTCTGGATAAACCAGTTAAAATATGGAGTACGCGTCAGACAATTGGTGCTAGGTTGCACAACAGAACAAAATGAAAGAAATGCTATGCAGAAAACACAAAATATAGGCAGGAGAGAGCAAGTTAGAAGTAGAACGTCCGTCTGCCGACGATTGAGCAGGATCAGTTTCCACCATCAGCTCGCAGCCCGACGACTCCAATCCACACTTGCATCGAATCTTTAAAGTCTGAACAGACTAGACCATTTGGGCGGTTTGGGACCGGATGGAACCTCTAAACGCGAAGTCGCTGAAACTATTAAAAAAAATAATGCCCCGACTATCCATCCGCCTCTCCCTATATAGGTACTTTTGCTACTTATTCCTAGTTCTCTTTATGAGTACAGTAGTTCGGAAACTACATTAATCCTATCGAAAGTGTAAATTTCGACACCTGTGCATCATCCTATGTTTCGAAAAATATCATACTAAATAAATGTGAGCATCCTATTTTCATACAGGATTAGTATTACTCATATTCATACAAACTTATTATTATGTACCCTTAATATTATATGCTGTCAAATGCATTGAAACCATTGATTGTCGTTTGGACGTATATATTCTTCTTAATGCATATAGTCAATTGTGCTAGCAGCATACTCACTTATTATAACTTAAAATAATTTTTTTGCTCATTTTACAGTTTGTACTGTATAGTTTATAAAAAATTAATTTCAAATTGACTAGAATTTGCTTAACAATGCTTTAAGGGGTAAATTTACAAGGTCGTCTTTATCATCACAAGAATTGAAGAAAGTTGAAGAAAAAAGTTTACAATTACGCATTTTGGGTTATGTTAGCGATTATTTCAGAATAAAAAAAGTTTAACATATTCATGTCAATTCAGTTGAAACTGGATTTTAATTTTTTTGAGGAGCATTTTATTTTCATTCTACTAGAAAAATGAAAAATTCAAGCAACGATCAAGTATACTTCCACTTTCCCCTCAAATTTTACTTAGTTTTTTCACATCTCTAAAGTTTTCCGTTTCCATTTAAATACATACCCTTAAAAACTTTATTTTACTCCGTTCATTTAGTTTTTGGCCATTTTAGAGTGTACCTAAAGATATTCTCAATTGTTTTCCTATGCAAAGTCACCACGACTCTGGTACTTACAGATTACCTCAGTGCCCATTAACAAACTTGCCTGCATGTATTATTTAGCTTGTATTATACATATGTATATATTGAGTCACCGTTTAATTTTGCAGTCGAAATTTTTTTATCTTCCTACTGGATCAGATTAATTATATTATTTACTACTTCATCTCATAAAGTCCATCCAGTGGAAAGACCATGGCAATATATTTTTCGGCTAAATTAAAGCTCAAAACCGTGTTGAATTAACAATCCTTTTTGATTGTTTGCACAGGACAAAACTAGTAAAAGGCAGCAACAATTAACTTCCTTAGTTTTGTAATCTTTTACCTTGACCACATCATCTGTCATGTACACTCAAAAAAGCAGTTGCACTGCAATGAACAAGAGTCCACTTCATCAACTGCTTGGCCTCAAGTAACTCGTACCTAATCTCACAGATGTCAGTGCGTGGACTATCAGTTATTAGGGCACTCATTCACTGGGAAAAAATGACAACTAAATTATCATTGTTTGCATTCTTGAGAAACTATTCATCAGAATACGGAATTATCTAGTGATCCTATATTCGTCTTGCAAACGCGATTTGCAAACTTGTATTTTTTTGGAAATTCTGTGGTAAAGCCTGATAAATTACCCTTTCACGGTATATCTCAATTGAAGATATTATTCAAGTATCGAAACTAATTTTGTCTTTGTACTATTACATCCACCGTCAAGGTTCGCCGAATCAGAAGGTTACAGACATCAGTTTCGATGACTGCCCTACGTCTTCGCTGCCATGGCTAATTTGAAGCACTGAGACAGCTGAATGAATAACAATCAAACTTTCATCAACAGGGAAAATCTAGTTTTGGTAATGATATTAATTAGAATATTTAGGACAAAAGTTGATACAGTTAGATATCCATTTGTTTCGGCCCAAATATGTCATTAGAAATCCTGATCTAGAGCCACAACTTCCAAAAGTACAGTTTGCAAGAGCCTACCCAAACACCCACCGTTTCACTCCTACATGCTTCGATTATTTCAATAGCTTTACCAACATGACAATGCAATACGACATAATTTTACGTTAAAATCCAGCCGTGATGGAAAAGGACGATACCCTGCTGTCAAAAATTAGTTTCAGTAGTGAGGTAACATTTCATTTAAATGACATCGTCAAAATGCATACGGTGTCTGATTTGAGAGATTGAAAATGAACTCGTCCAACTATTAATTACTTAACTAATTAAAAATTTATATATCTGTGGCGCATTAGAGCGGAACGTGTAGGTCTTTGTTTCTTTAATGAACGAACTTTCAGTTGAAAAGATTAGATAGAGTTGCTAATCAACTTAATGTTTACACAACTAGATGTTCAGGGTGATAGCTCCTTTTCAGTGATGTGATGTTTCACTGCAGTGATCTCTCACTGCCAAAAAAAAATTAATTAGCAACTGGCTATCAAATGGATCGATTGTGTTGAACAAGATGATCAGCTGTTCTGCACTTGGTATGCAAAATAACAGCACCTAAATGTTAGCAACTCCTTTATTCGTGGGTACGTGAAGACTAAAATTAACTTACCACCACTAACTACAACCTTGGAAGTGCTGAAAAATACTATCACTGAAACATGTTGCCTCATCACTCCAAATATACATACTGTAGAGAGTTTTGACGGACAGAAATTTGACCATCTCATCAATGGCCGCGGAGTAATCAGAAGGGCACACACCCATTAACCCATTCTCTCCGAGAAAAAAAAAGTTGCTGGATTTTTGTGAAATTGAAATTATATATTCATTAGGATGTATTTAAAGTTGTTATGGAGTAAAAAATTATTTTCTTCTATTAAGTGAGATATAAGCTGGTACCATATGGTACCACTAGGAGGATGTGAGTACAAAATAGGAACAAGTCCATTTCTTATCCATTATGAAATTAAAAAACACGTTTTATTAATATTTTGTTTTCAATTAAACTAAATATGATTTTAATCAAGATGACCAGCATATAGCAAAAAGAAATCAATGCGTATGATCGTAAGGAAGCAATGAACGCATGAACTAATGCTGCATTTGCAGCATTGTGTTCGCATACGCGAACCACATGTCTCTCCTGCACATCTTTGTCTTTCATCATTGGGAGTGAGTTGTATAAAATGCCCATACTGATCAAATCGCGCTTCATTTTCTCCAGGTTTGGATAAATGCTTCCTACCAGGAATCTGTGGGGCATCTTGGAAATGCAATAGATACGACATGGTAATTTCTTTTCGATTTCTCTTCGAGATGTACTTTTCCCTGTCCATCTTGCTAGAATCCACGAATTTTATACACTTACGTCTATGAGCCAGGTGAAAAGAGGCCACCACGACTTTTTGCCTCTGATAGAAATTCTATATGTATTTATGTTTTGATCCATCCGATCAGTACCTCCCATACATTGGTTATAAATATCATTAACATCCGGAGTCTTTTCTTGACCATCGTTTCACTTTTTCAACTAGATTTTCCCGTAACAAAGTAGATGCTACTGTTACGACAGCATTATCCATCAATCTAGTAGCATTCATTTTTGTGGGATCTAGAGTTCCTGTGACTGCATCAAAACAACCCCTCTCTAACTTTTCAAAATCAAGTGACGATTTTAAAGGACTAAGTTTTTCAAGTCTATTGGTTTGCATTGCTCCCGTACCATTATATTCTTGTTTCAGAAGTTCGAGCAACAACGAAAGTAAAGTACATGGATTATCAAAAAAAGAAATGATATGGTAGAACTTTCTTTTCCTCACTATAAAATTCTAGTAAGTGAAGCACAGTTGAAGAGCACTTGCCAAATACTTTTTTCTATTCCTTCAATACCTTTATAAATGTCATATGTATGCATATTTTTCAAAATATTCCACCATGGCTTCGTCGTGTGATACGTTTTTGGATGGAACAAAGTGTAACATAAATTTGTTATGCAGATGTTGTAGAAGAGGCCGTAGTTTCGTATATTAGTCAGACCTATCTATGTTAACAGTATTGAAATGCAAACATTTCATGATGTTATCAAATCTGTCTCGTCCCATTGCATTGGAAACTGCTTCATTGAAAACATCTGCAGACTTTGACCAATACATTGGTTTTCTGGGAAGAGGATTATACCCACTCAATAACAATATTGAAATGAATACTTTCAGTTCTGATGTTTGCACATTTACATTAGGCCAATTTCTTTTTATTGTATACTTTGTCATTTCATTTTTCATATGCTGCAATATGTCCTCGTCTATAAACAATTCAAAAAACTCTGCTGGTGAGAAATCTGAATACGCAACATAATTTCCGAGAGGAAAAATTCTGCTGGTTACAGGTGAGGCTTCTCTTGTCTAAAAGTATTCTTTTGCTGTTTTGCTTTTTTTAATGTGGCTTTTTTCGTTTCTTCGGTGAAAATGAGCAGATATATTGCGAACGATCTTCCAGTGAATTAATCTTTTTGTTTCTTACGTAAACGCAGTTCTGCTGAAGCCAAAAGCTGTCCACGCAAAAGTTGATCTAAATTTTTGCTTCCATCCAGCTTTTCATCACCAGAGTCTTTGTCAGTGAGGTCACGAACATCAGCAGGTTCAATGAATATCATTTTCACTGTCTGTTTTTATTAAAAGATCCAAAACTTCATTCATAGAGAGAGACCTGCAAAATAGATATTTTTGGAAATTTGTACTCGTATCCTCCTAGCGGTACCATAAGGTACCGCTAAAATAAGTTCAACGTATCACTTAAAATTTTCGCGAACAAATCTCAGCTAACTGCATTGAGCATTAATTGCACATCTGTTATTGTACATTTTACCAAAAACACTCAGAAAAATATAATTTATTCTGAATAATAACTCCCTTTTTATGTCGCGCCATCTTGTGATTGAACCTCTCATCAGCTACACGTGTAAACACCGTCACTGCAACAGCGCCACGTTACCACTGACCTTGAAACTTGTCATAAGTGAAGCCCAGATTTAGCACAAGCACTGAATGTGTTCCGAACGAGCTTTTAATGAGCTATTTGCAACTGAAATAATATTATTTACAAGTAAATTACGTGGTATCGTGTGGTACCGCAAGAAGGGAATGGGTTAAAGCCAACATATACCACATAAAACTCAAATAAATATTTCAAATCAAACAATTAAATGCAAAAGATTATTTCTTCAAGGTCATATGTTACGCCTGATAAAAATCTGGAAGTGTTTTTGAAATTATGTGTTTCATTGTTGTCGGATTTAAAAATCATAAAATGAAGAGTTCACGTATAATTATCTCAGTATTCATAGGCTGTGTTCACTATAGCATATTCTTAAATTAATTTAATAATTTAATGCAGCCTCAATTAACAATGGTTGAGATAAAACATACTAGTTATTTTAAAATGTTCATAGATGAAATCATCCCACTACTGCAAGTAATTTCATCTTTTGATTAATGTAAATGTCCATGGATGACATCGCAATCAACAAAAATCTGCGATAACTCACCTGAAAATTTAGACCAGGACATCAACCAGGTACCCATCAGAGTCAATTACTATAGAACAAACTTTTCAAACCCTCTTCCGTAGATTTATCTGCACTGAAAAGTCTAGTTATTTCAACATAGTAACGAAGCTTCCATGGTGGAATAGAATACAATACATTGTGCCAAAAGGGACGAGCTGATTGACCCATTCTTGGGCTGCTACTCAAGGTTCATGCCATCTAAACTTCAGGCACATGCACCAGGAGTAAAGAAGGATTGGAGGAAGACCAGTAACAGTCATACTCTCATTCATCGATTTTTACGCTATAGTTATTAGTCACATTACACAATTATATGATTCTTGAGCTACAATAATCTCATAATTTGTGATGCACGAGCAGACTCACGTTACGAAACTAATGCCTGACTCAAGGTCCACAGGAAGCGCATAGCTCGTTGAACACACTCTGTTACGTGTATTACATAGTACCATGATTCGAAGTATTCACAGATTATAAGACCCGTGGTACACAATAATATGGCTCGCCGAACATAATAATTACATACTCGTGGTACAACACTTATACCACTCGGCAACAATGGGGAAATTTTTATAAAATTTCTTAAATAGGTTTTTTGAACTAATCTTGGGAAAGGAAATTAAATTTTGCTACAAATAATCTACAGCCCGTGCTGCTTTTTTCAAATTTCAAATTGATTTATTTTAAATTTCAATGAAAACACATACATGGAAAAAAGATGAGACTCCTCTGATAAATCGCAACTGAAATTCGTTAATTAATTATAGGATTACAGTGAAAAATATTACAAAGAGCATAGTTATAGGCCCCTTAATGTAAATTAAGACATGACTAAATACTGGAAAGCAAAATAAGAAAACTTGGGTGAGAAACTTTTACACCAACGAAATTTCAGTTTTGTCTGTTATATACATTTGAATCTTCCTTATGCAAGAACCAGCAGTAATCACCCATCATTGCTGGGTCCCACCTACCTCTCATCCATGGTTCAAATATTCTAGTGATAGCTTTCCCTCGCTCATCACTGACCACTCATAAGTTCTCAGGAAATAATTCGAGATGCAAATGCCAGAAATGAATCTTTAAATACATTCAGCAGTCAATATTTTCACACTTTTTGAGAAAATCTTGAATGAGCTGATGGTAGTTTTCTTCTTTGTGATTCCCAAGAAAACTCTGGACGACTGACGTCAGTGATTTTCATGCAGAGCGCTCCATCATTTTCAGTGTTTCTTCGAAGACAGTATTCTTCAGTAGATTCCTGATCTGTATACCAACAAAGATCCTTCGTTTGAGTTTGATAACACTTTGTTATAGAATTTTTCCCCCAAGTCCAAAAACCTGTTACCAGTTTTGTCTATGGCATCAGAGAGGCCAACTAGAGGCCTAACCGTCACATTGCTCTTTACAAGAATTCAAACATCTCTTTTTGGGCCACTCGTTTGTTTTATACTGTTCCTTTCTGTTCTAATTTGTGAACGATGTAATTAGAATGTTTTCTTAAAAATAACTTCATGTGGCATAACGATTCGTCTTTTTTGTCACACTCACACCTTCATATTAGAAATTATTTTCACACATGCAATGATAATCTATTTTCCAATTGTTAGGCTTGGAATAAAATCGGCTATTATTTTTCGTCGAACCTCGTATGTGACTAATCATGCAAGATGCAACCTCCAATACCTTTGTTTTTGACAACTCATTGGTGTTCTTTCTCTTACCAGAATTTCTGAGTTTTTTTGAAATCAGAACCTTAAAGTAACGTCAGAGTGTATATTTTAAAGTTTTTCTCTATCATTGTATTACTTATGGATGTACTCAAAAATTACTTTAATATTCAGGAATTTCAAAATTTAATCTTGTCGTATTACATTCCATATGTATCAACATTTTTGGAAACGAATGGCTTCAGCATTTGTTTTCCTTTAGCTGAGATGCCAGTGTTAACATTGCTATAGTTACTATCAGAGAAGTTTTTCTGGTTTGTTTGAAAATACTATCACTGAAATTTACGACAGTAAGACAGTACTCAAAGGTATCAGACGAAATTCAGCAAACAACAAAATTACCTTGTCCATAAAAATTATTAATTTTAAATAATACATTCTCACGGATTACGCAGAAGCAACAAACTCTATTAATTTAGTAGTACATCGAAACCCTCACATTTTCTGCTGAGAAAAAATTTTTCCTGCATATACTCGTATGAACGAGCGTATTTTTTTAAAACTGCGTTTTAAAATTAAAACAAGTGCTGGTATTCTTATATATAATATACAAAGTACACAGAAATATTAAAAATATACTAAACTATTGATTGGGCTGAAAAATAATTAAATTATTTGGACTAAAATATTTACACCAAAAGGAACAGGGGTGGAACCTATCCCCCTCGAGCAACAAATCGCAGAACAGCTTTAAAAGACGCCTAGCTAGAGCTGTGCTCGCAAAGCAGGGTAAAAATATGCATTCGGCAGGAAAGGTAAAGGAGACTACTGTCGAGTAGTCAACTTTAGCTGTCCCGTGCTGTCGTTGACACAGCGATGACAGAGGCGGCTACGATCCAATGTTCTACTTTGTATTTTCCACGGGAAAAAATACAAGTAGTCCACTACTGCTGTCCGCCCTTGAATTGCTATAAAATATCAGGCATTTCAATGCAAACATTTTCCTTTAGGTATCCCTAGAGAAAGAAATCAGGTACACTTAGATCTGGATATCGAGGCGGCCACGGTGTATCACCAAAACGAGAAAGAATTCTGTTTGGAAAAATTACTTGTAAGATTTGCTCTGTTTCTTTTGCTGTGTGTGCTGTAGCTCCATCTTGTTGGAAAAATGTAATCTCTGGGTTATTATCTCCATTTTTAGATATCAAATATTCTTGAATCATCTGTCTATACAGGTTTCCATTAACACACATTGTATCATCATTAACATATTCACAAAATATGGTGCAATGATCCTTGAAGACTAGATACCACACCATACTGTTACTTTAGCTGAGTGAAATGGATGATCATGAATTTATTTTGGATTTTCTGAAGCCCAGAATTTGTAATTTTGCTTATTAACAAAGGCATTAGGGTGAAACTCTGCCTCATCAATCATTATTAAATTCTTTACAAGGTTTTCATTTTCTGCAAGTTTTCAAGCTGCAGAAATATATATATATATATATATGTATTTTAAACATAAAACCATTGTCTCAACAAAATATCTGTTACACCACCGACCAAATACGTGACTGAAACGCAATAAAATCAGCAGTGCACGCTAATGTAAGAAACCCAATTACATCTCACGATAATAACGTTACATTATAAGCCTATTGTTAAGACTTCGTTTTAGCAAAGCTGCTGTCATGCAAATAACGCACCGTATGCTATTAATAATTCTAATACGCTTATGAATTGTCTTCCTCAACTTTCAGCGCACTCCGGTGTACATAAAAATTGTTTTTGATGAATCGCTTCATTCTTTACATATATTTATTTCACAGGACATCCATAAAGTAAATAGCAATCTGGATCTAACAGCAGTTCAATTAGCAAAAAATCTTACGACAACGTTCCGCTCATTCAACTTCAATTACTACCGCTCTGTCCAATATTCAATTAATAATTAAGCAGGTATTTGAACTAAATTCTGACATGAGTTTATATGATCTTACGCAGGTGATTTCAACCCGTGTCCCCACTCAAATCTCAGCGCAAGGTATTGTTAGTAAGAGCGTTAGTTTTGATGGATCTCTGCATCCTTTGCAAATAAAGAGCTCACACGTTATCCACAAATTAAATAGCAGCCTGGCCCTTGCGGCAAAAGAACTGCAACAAATCCTAGAAAAACGTGTTCCACCTCATCCGACATCAATTTTCACTGTTCTATCCAACATTTAGTTTATAATTGAACAGATATTCGAACTAAAAGTCCAAAACAGCTACTACGATCTCATACCTATAACTCCCTCCACTATTTCTTCCAATTCAAATTAACAGAAACCTCTAAGCACTTTACTTGTAGGAGATAATATTCTCTCAACTGTTAAAAGAAGTGACATAGACATCTTGTGCCTAATACAAACCATATTATCTGGTCAGTTTAATGACCTTCTCCATACCATAAATTGGATGTCACAATTTATAAATTACATAATCTGTTTCCGAGACCTGTACCTTTCACAATCAGGCCTGACTCAAATCAAAAACATTATTGTGGCAAAACACTCCACAGCCCGCACTTATATTGTCAATTTTTGCAGATCAACAACTGGGTAAAGCGTTCACGCTTTGCAAAGAATTGAATATAACATTGATTCCACTCCGAACATGTGTTTTAATTCACGCTCAGACAATCAAGAACCATCAAATTTGGTTTCATAATTGATAGGAAACTCAACAATTTTCTGTCTAAATTGGTATGAAATCAACGCTGCGACTCAACACATCGTACTACTCACTTTCTGGAAAGTTCTCAAATAAAACCCATAATCTTGAACAGTCGCCCTATAAACTCGTATTAATGAATACAACCCAAATGAACGACACATGTTTAAAAACGGTAACTCAGCACAAGCACGTGAATGCCTCACACGTGCTGGACCTTCTCAAAATGAAGATGCATTCAAAAGGAAACGACAATAATCCACAGGATCGGCACTTTCAACTCCTAAATCAATTATCCACTGACTCAATTGCTAACAACTATAACATTCAAACTAATGCTAAATTTACCTTACTTTCTGACGATATGAGCAGAGACTGCGCAATGCCTCTTTCATTTATAAGTCATGGACATCCAAATAATCATGCAAAAATAGACAAAATTCAATAAAAGTTGCCATCTCTTCAATAACTGAACCGTACGACAATAATAAAGAATCAGTACCATAATTATGTATGCAAAGATTATCATAAAAACAATACCGGCAGGAGAATAACCAGATTAAGCCGCCTCACGGTAAAATTCTGAATCACATTACCGAAATGTCATCCAATCCCATATATGCCCACGTGGGAAATTCCATGGATGTTGTAACAAAATAATTCAATGTAACATTGTCTCAAACTTTGGCTGACGGACACTGTTTCCTTCATTGAGTAGCCCTTCAGATTGACGAAACACACAACGCAATGCAAGCCTATAAATTTTTAATGAAAGTCATCGAAACAGAAAGCAGAACAAACACAAACGAGTACACAAATTTCATCTACATGGACAGTGGTAAACTTGATCATCAAGTACACAAATACCTATATCATAAAATATTCGATCATGCAGCTGGGGACCTCATCCCTCAAATTACTTCCAATGTGCTACGAAAACCGATTCATATCTGCAGTGAAAAGGAAGGCGGCATATGGAAGACAATAGTTCAGCCCACAATAACACGGCAAATAAACCTATCTCCATTATTAGTTCATCTAAAAAACTATCACTATAGTGCTTTCATTGGTGAAAAAATGCAACCAATAACAAAACCTCCTAGCCTAGATGACTAGACAATAATTCCAAGGTAAACACATCACCACCTTTGGCTGGCACCGCAAGCCCCAAACAGTACCCTAACAAACCCATATATTTTAATGCAAACTGTTCTGCATAATGTAACAAACCCACTACCTCAGGTAAATATCCTAATTTGAATCATATAAAAATTAAACACATTAACGCACGTAGCGTCAATGACAAGTTGGGTGACATAAAACTAATGATAATAACTAAAGACATCGATATTTTATGCATATCTGAGACACAGTTTGATCCAAGAATTCAAAGCTTTCATTTTAATACTCCAGCCTACTCACTTTACCGATACGACAGCAAAAATAAACAATAGAGGTAGCGGATCTCGCATTTAGGCCTACAACAAACAGGTTGATACAACATCATAAATTTTTGAAAAAAATGTGTGAGAGTATAGAAATGGTATGGCTTAACGGGCTAGTGAAGAAGTACAAATCTATCATTATTTGCACCGTTTACAGACACCCATCTGCAGCTTTAAAATCATCTATAGAGTTTTTTCAGAAAACCCTTAAAACGATTTCTGAAACTAGAATAGTCTTTTACGCTTAAGGCGATTTTATCGTACACCTGAACAATAAAAGTAATCAGCTAATCAAAATGCTACACAGAATAAATCTATCACATATGGTTCAAGAACCGACTCGCATTACAAAAGCTTCAAAAACTCTCCTTGATCTAGCAATTACTAATAATTTTACAGCAATAATAAGCACTGAAATATTATCTTCAGTATCCGACCATCACGAGGTAGAATGTTCATTTAAAGCAACAAAAGAAAAACTACAATCTTTTATGATTACCTACCTTATGAAGACACTATACACACCAGTAACATTCCAGGGAAAACTATGGGACAAGAAAAATGAATTTCGAACCATAAAAATAACCGATTATGTCTACAGTTAAGTCTCAATTTTCAATGAGAATTTCTTAGGAGCCATACACAAATGCACACCATACAACACAAAAAGAGCTAAACTATAGCGTACCGCCTGGATAACAGATGTAATAAAAGAATTGAGTAAAGTATGAAGACTTAACTACACAAATTTGAATGTAACAAATCGAACAACTCTCTACGAGGCCATCATAAATATCATGCAATAGCCCTCCTGAAAAATAACGAAACAGAACAAAAGCACTCCCAAAAGGACCTACAAACAGTATAGAAAAATCCGAAATGAACGTGGGAAATCGTTAAAAAAACACAGTACAAAGATATTGAATGAAAGAGGAAAAAAGGAAATTCATTGAAAACAGCCAGTAATTTCAACACTTTTTTCTCTGGAGTCGGTGCAAAAGTTTTCGATGAAGTACCCAAATCTACTCATAAAATTATTGATATTGATCTAAGTCCTACCCAATTACAAAATACGACTAACACATGGAGACCAAATCAAGTTACTCTACAGGAAATAAATAAAATATTGTACTCGTTGAAAAATACACAGGCAGTTAGACATGATAACAAAGACAGTTTCCATATTTTAGCACCATTGCTTCGTTTGATAATCAACACTTCTAGTACTACAAACAAATTCCCAGATCAATGGAAACATTTCGTAATCAAACCGTTGCATAAAGCAGGTGGCATCAATACTGCATCAAATTACAGCTCCAATAGCCTTTTACCAGTCCTCTCCAAAATACTAACAAAAGTATTATCAAATCAACTCAACACATTTGGCCAAATCTAACTTACTTCATCAAAACCAGTATGCTTACAGAAAACATACCAGCACGCAAGGCGCGATGCTATCACCGATAAAATATACAATGACATTCACAAAAAGAACGTCACTCTCTTGTTTCTGCTTGACTTTTCCAAAGCTTTCGACAGTGTTGAACATACACGGTTTCTATAGAAAATCTCTAACGTAGGAATCGACACACAGTACTTTCAGAGCTATCTATCAAACCGTTCTCACGCAGTCCGACTAGAAAACACTATTTCATCACCCATATAAAATGATTTCGGTGTTCAACAAGGTTATATTCTCAGCCTACGTTTCTTCTCTATTTTCATCAATGATTTCCCATCCATGCCTTCAAACACGAGAATTTCTATGTACGCAGATGATGTACAAATGGCAATGACAAGTGCGCAAAAATAAATGCTGAAAAATTTTCAATTACGTAAAATCCTGGTACAACCAAAATGGTGTCACGCTTAACGCAATCGAGACACAGTGCATCATTTTTGGTTCCAAGAACACAATTAAAGAGCTCCTGAATTTAACTTTAACGTTTGCAAATGACATTATTGAACAAGCAGGAGAAATAAAATACTTGGGCGTCTGGTTTGGTCGAAACATGCCTTTTGCATACCATGTGGCGGTTATTTAATTAACGGTACATTGATGTTTCTTCACCGCGTGAAGAACATGCTTGATGAGAAAACTAGATTATTAGCCATTCAATCTTTAGCATTATCGTGCTTCGACTACTGTAATTTAGTCTGAGGAGATATACCAAAAGGTCTTCAAAAAGAGTTACAGAAATGTATGAATTTTGCTGCTAAGTAGTGTGCGAAGAAAACTTCAAAAAACGATCATGCAACCCTTCTCATAAAAAAGCTTAACTGGACCCCGATAGAACAAAGACTACTCATTCACAAGGTCAAATATGTATTCTCCTCTCTATATCACTTTCAGAGTTCTGCCAACCTTGTTAAATCTTATCCACCCACTAGCGACGGTATGAAACCTAATCGATGACACGATGTTAACATCAGTTTCGGCTTGTCCGATGTTAGACAAAGGGTTCTTTCAATTTCAACCGCATTGTTTTAAAATAAACAGCCCACACATATGAAGGAAAATCAATCAATTAAGAAGTTCAAAAAAACATGACACATCGTTTTTGAATATCAAAGTAGCAAACAAATACAGAAAATTTAGTTCCTATGCATGATTAAACAAAATTACCTTAGTAACGAGACATACTACATATGAGTGTCTACCATGCGTTCGTGTCACACAACTTAAGCGTAAATGGGAACAGAGTTAACAATATTCAAACGAAATAAACTTAATTGTAAAACTCGTACGACAATGCAACAGCTCTGAAGGCAAATCGACTTATTCAAATTTATCAAAAACTGAGTTTTTTTAATTTTTTACTTTTAATTTTGAGGCTCAATAATTGTCGCTTCTTTAGCTAATAAATGTTTAAATATTCATATTGTTTAGTTCTTATAATGCAAAACAAAAAACAAAAAAGTTTGATAGGAAAGAAATTGTATTTTGCCTAAAAATAAATAGAATTTTATTCTAATTTGTGTTTGCTCCTCAATTTATTCATTTTCTGAGGCTTTTACATATTTTTATTCATCTTTTATGTATTTGATTTCACTTTTCCAAGGTACGATCATAAAGTTCATACGTTGATGAAAGTAATCGCTTTGTTGCAATAAGTGACTGTGAAACCTCAAAACTATAGTCTACTACAGCTCTTCTCATCTCTATCAACATCTAAATCTTGATAATTTGAGACATTCTTTCTTTTTAATTTATTCTTTTAGTCTTTCTCTGATATGTAACGTCCATTTATATTAAATTCGATGATATTTACACTTAACTTTAATAATAATTAAATTAAATAGATCATCAGCAATTAATACTAAGCAGTCAACTAGTAATTAGAAATTACAAATTCAATTTAATAACAATTACAACTTCATGTTTTAACTTGTGGCTAACATAATTTTCCTTTTTTGGTCTTTCTCGGATGTTAAACATCCGATTTTGTTAAATGCAATGATTTTAATTCTAATCTGTGCCTAAAGGAAATATTTCGCTTATTACCTAAAATGTGTAGAATACCTAGCACTTCAGAATTTACAATAGTATCACTAATGACTACCTCTTAAATCATATTTAAATTTAAAAAGTGAAGTTTCATTGGCTTCACAGTGTATATTTAACTTTCATTACGTGATGTGAATGTTCAGGTATGCTCGTAGATACCGCTATTATATCATCTACTATGTATAGAATACCTACCACTTAAGGATTTTACGATAAGGCATCTTTGAAAACCAATGCTGTTAAATTTTTTATGTACCAACTTTATTGGAAAAATACGTTTTTTTGCCAGCCAGCAGGAGACTGCGACGTGTGATGTAGTCAAAGTCAGCCCAAGGCTGGACTGCAGTTACCAGCGCTGCTATTGCCTCGATGGAATACACTCAACAAAGTTAACTGAATGATAAATGTTTCGTGGGTAAAAAACTTAAAAAGAAATACTGAAGTTACTTAATATTTTGCATCTTATGCATCATCTGCAGTATGAATGAGCAGTTAGTCGCTGTAACTATTTCGTCAAGGACACCATAGGAGCGAAGCAACACAATTTAGTCAAGAAAATTTGTCTTGGCAAATTGGGACGGCAGCCGGCGTCCCTGGAGCACAAAAACAAGCTTCGTACAGAAGCCAGAAGCTGTGGAGCAGCTGGCCGAGTAATAAAAATAAGGCGAATAAGATTGAAAATGAAAGACGTATACTACGCAATTAAAGTCGAAGAGGAAAAATGTTCAAGTAAGACACGACATAAATTTAGTTAGAAAAGCCGTGCATGAAAACAATGGGGTGGTTTCCACGTCAAATGTTATAAGTAGGACTTCATGTGAAATGGAGCAAGCAGGACTCCAGTTGGGAGGGAGCAAGCAGAACTCCAGGTGAAATGGCACAAGCACCTCATCAATGTTCACCATTGTATTTCAAAATTAATGTGTTTTATTCACAGATTAGGGGTGAAACCGGGCTTATAATTATGATAATTATGATAATGATAATAATAATAATGAAAATAATATGAATGATTATAATGAAAATAACATGATAGTAGACCACATGGATGCCAGCACTAATGGTAACAACACAAGTGTGACAACGATGTAGCATGCTGTACATAATGGGATCAATCTCGTTTTGAGCCATTAACTCCCATTTTTTCAGACCTTCTCCTATGGCATGGAAAGTGAGTGGTGGATGATAACATGCAGCACTTCGTCTCACTAACACATCCCAGACATGCTTCTTTAGATTCAAGTCACGAAAAATAGCAGGACAATCCAAGTGAATAAAATCTTCAGGGACCAGAAACACATCAAGCACTTATTCTTTTCGAGGACATGCACTATTTTCCATCAATAGGAAGCCTGGACTACAGCACCACGATTCAACTGAACATAAGGTGTCAAGATATCGCCACAATCTCATGAAACAGTTACACGTTGTCGGCTTACCATTAAAATTTTAGAAAGAGTAGTTCAAGTAATCATAATGCCTGACAATACTATTATTTATTTCTCTTTATATCAATCTCCTTTCTTAATTTTCGAGAGCATTTCGGATGAAACAATTGAAGCAGAAACTCGTAAGACCAATTACTGATTAGCTGATTTGGAAGGCTATGAGAACTAGTATTGGCTGAAAATACCAGAATTAAGATGAGGCTGGGAGACAGCTTGAAGCAGAGACATGCAACCTCGTAAAATAGCCAGCCCCAGGCTATAACCTCACCGAGGTGAACAGTTCTACCACTAGCAACGTCTTGGCCTGTCGCAGATGCAAGAAATAGTTATTTGAGAGATTGACTGTGAATATTTTTGATAAATTTTTAGATGTTTAGAAAATTCTCCCAATTCTTGAAGCTTATTGATAGAATCATTTGAAATAATGCAGAAGCTCATCATAAATAGATCACCATTCATGTTTCTAACGGTGCTGCAGTTCGAAATTCTATGTGTGCTAGTGAGCAAAAATATTAGTCTTCTTCTTAAATAGGTAGAGGCAATTTAACAGCTTCATCCTGTTTAAAAGACATGTAGAACAAACATATGTATACTATAAACGAAACATCTGTTTGTCGATATGATTAACAAAAAAGTAAAAAAATTGAATCAACTATCAAGACGAAATTTTCATAGACACAGAATACCAATGAAAATATGAGCAGAAAGTAATTATTATGATTGTTACTGGATATTAATGGAAATATGGCGACAAAGCTACTATACTTAGCAGTACAAAATACTACATATTGCTCTGATCAGTCTGACTCGTGGATTATAATCCAAGAAACTCGTGAATTATAGGTGTATCAAAAATAGCGTACATGAAGTTTTAACTAGCACCCTATGAATTCGAAAAAAACATAAATAATTGTTCTATCATACGATAGTACTTAGAGTATTAAACTTTTACATTTATTCTTAAATTTTTAGGTGACAAAGAAGTTTCGTGCACTAACATCTCAAATCGACGACAATATCAACTATTTTTCCAATATCGGCCAATATTTTCGAACCAGAAAGGCTTTTACATGTAACCACATCCTAACCGTGAACGGCCAAAATATTAGAGCATTAAATAAATTTTTCAATATGATAAATTCATAATGTTTTGCGGTGAAAACTTAATGCCAGCGGCAGCAATTGTGGACAATCGAGTGGTAACAGTTGGGTGGTTTTTCCGATGGTGTACCGGTAAATTACGAGAAGTAACTCACTCACTCGAAAAAATAATTGAGGCTAGCTGACATCAGATGATAATAAGTAAGATGACTACTATCAGTGGGACGGTAATCCTGATCATTGCTTCAACGAATGTTAATTTATTCAGCAAATGTTCCGACAGAGTGATCAACCGTCGATCGAAACTGCGTTGGTCTGCTCTTACCTACTATCTCATGTGTCTCAAATAATGGTATTCTTGGAGAGAAACGTAATCGCATATCAATCAACATAACCTATCAACAACAAAATATTTTTTAAAAACTGGTAAGGAAAACGGCTAGAGAAATGAGTACGGGAAAAGTTTAACTTACCGCTGATACCTTCAGCTGAAGGGTTCAGATCTTCGCTAATGAGAATAGATTGCATTTTAGAGCTAAAATTTAGGCTTTGATATTCAATACAACAAAACTGTAAAATTGCACAATTTTTCAATGTATTCCTACTATATAGAGTTACAAATTTTGAACGATGTGGGTTCTACGGAGCGTTTAAATTAGTAAAATATTTATAAACACCCTATAGATGTGTTATATAATATTTATAAAACTAAGACATTTATTCCTCCTGCATTTCTCCAAATGTTCATCTTTATTAATAAAATGTACAACCTAGAGACTTTCTCTATACAATATTGGGACTAGATATCAACTAGGATCAATGAATAAAGACAGAGGACATCATTTTTTACTCATCTCAGCATTCAAATTGTCCATGCACAGTAGTTATATGCCTGAAGTCTGATTTGCGGCACAGATAGGAGCAGAAAGATAAGTTTCTAAAATAGAAATTTAGTAAATAGATGACCAGTTCGAGGGTGCTTAAATAGTTTTTACACACATGTGTACGTGTCATGCGCAGCGCCGCAGTCAAGGGAAAGAAAAGTAAACTGTAAACACTTCAACGCTCAGAATATCAAAAGCACTGACCAGGCGATCAACCAGCAAAAATACTCAAGTACGATACCTAACGGTCGCTCAAAGAGCTGTTATAAAGGCACAACTGTGAGAAGCTCAACATGAAAGGAGGAGTTAGGACACATGAGGACGTGGTTAGTGTATACAAAAGGTCATACAAGCGGCTGTCTGAAGACTAAGGGGTTTTAAAAAGTTCAGAGACAGGACACAGTGCACAAGGGGGCAAAAGGGGGCAAACAGCGACCGCGGAAGTCAACATCAAGATTTTACAAGAAGTCAAAGACGGAAAATTTTATCAACGTGGAGAGTGGCCAGTTCCTTGAAGAATTTCCTTGGAGACGCTCCTTGAATAAATTCCTCGGAGAAGTTCTTTGAAGAGGTTCACGTCAACTTGGAAGAAGTTCATGGGCAATTTAGGAGACGTTTTTGTCAATGTTGCAGTTCGAAGAAGATTGAAAATTCATGGTCAACTTGGAATTAACATCTACGCTAATTACATCGTAAACTGACGACATTTGCAACATGAAAATAACGACTAAACACTTCAAACCAGCGGCGTTCGTTTAAACTAGTGGAGAGTTAAAAAGCCGTCGCACTTTAAGAGCCAACTGTGCCAGACGCCCTGGGAGGCTGCACACTTGAGAGTGCACGCATATATAATAGATGACCTTGCGGTGCAAAAACAATGCGCAATAGAATGAGGTAATAGAATTCGTTAGCGTGATTGGTATACAATTTCTCGTGCTATTCTCTATTCAATTAATATTAAGTGATCGCTACCAGTAAATTTAGGCTGTAGGATGATATTGATCTATAATATATTTACGCGTCATTTTCGGGTGTTCTTGGAATAAACATAGCTAAACTAAACTGTCGTGGTTGTTCCCTTCCTGCATTCACCTCATTGATAGATAACGTGGCATTAATTGAGAGGAGGTTTGAATCAGTCCAATTTTTGGTGACTGTGTCATGATAAGTAGTTATTGCATTCCAATTAACGTAAAATTGTGTATATGTTCGAACAACCCACACACTAACAGGAAGCGCCCGTGCTCCAACTCTATACGTCCTGGCGCCCTGCGGCAAGACGTGCGCATCGAAGAAAGAAGAAGCGACAACTAATATAATATTCAAATGCCCAAGTACAAAGTATTATATTCATCCTGCTTTTAATTGCCTTTTCTCCTACTGGGTTCCTCGACGGTCCCTTACTACCTCAGACGCTCACTCTGAGTAAGATATAAGATAAAGATATTTAATGTTTGCTCGGAGATTGGAGGTCATTTAAAAAATATTCTATTCCATAGTTAAACTTATTTTATTGTTTCATTTATAAATTTATATTCAACTTTGAAGTTGTTTCTTTCATTCTGAATCAATTAAATCTCTTTACCGTTTGTAGTTCTCTAGCTATAATAATTTTAAAAAGGTACCCTAGATATAGATATGTACATTTTTTTGTTGGTTTTTTATTGTTTTTTTATTATTTTTTTTAATGATTTTTCTACACATGCACAAATGTACATAGTTATTACATTTGTACAAAATTTGGCTGGGGTAGGTTTTAGAATGATTTGGTTAGATTAACAGGGAGATAGGTTAGGATATATATGTACACATGTACGTATGAACATATATCTACATATAAACAAGTTTTGACGAAGGTAAGTTCCAGGTGGGGTTTACAAAGTTAAGGAATGACAAAGGTCAACGATGATAGTAGGGATATTATCAGGTAGAAAAGATTAGGTTTAGAATATGGTTAAGGTGTCCTATCTCCCAAAAGGAGAAAAGGTGTCCTGACTGTTTTAATGCAAGATTTAGGAGATCAAAATAATGAGAGTTTTATTGATGTTTTTCTGTCATTTTGGTGGATACTACGCTGTTGTCATATTTATGTCAGCGTCATGCTGTCTGACTCCGCGCACGACCCGGGCTTCAAACTGCTCTCCCATTTTAGCCCGAGCACTGTCCCGCGTTGAAACCCCGTACGTTTCACATTGCGACTTCGCTCAGCCTTTTTGTGCTGTTTTGCTCGTAATTTGTTGCTATATGTATCTTGATTGAGATGCAGGGGCCAGGGCATGCAGTTGGAACTACGGAATTTATGATGCTACTTGTTGATAAGTTCTGGCGGTAGCGTGATGATATTGTATTGTTGTATGTGTATTAACAGTAAATTGAACCAAATTTTCTTTCCGTGTTCATGCAGTAGGACGTTGATGGGTGATATATTTATTATTTCGTAAAGGAATTTGGCTGTTGGAAAATCTGACCAGCTTGTGTTGGTTTTGTAGCGGAGGGCTCTGTTTTGTACTAACTGTAATTTTGAAATAGCTGATTGAGATAATGTGTGCAGGAGAATGACTAGATATATTGGCGCAGATCTAATAAATGCGCTGATCAACCCTCTTCTAAATCCCTTACCTCCTCTCCTGCAATTGCCATCTCCTCCCAACCTAACCCGAGGGTACCAAACCCTAAACCTCTCACCACTCTACAGGGTATCCCAAAAAAAGTTTACCCAATTTCAAATAGTTATAATTCAAAAACTATTGAAGCTAGGAAAATTTAAAAAGATTCATGTTGTTTGTCAACCATTTCTCTATCTGTGATGAAAATTTCACGAGAAATTTTGAGAGCATATTTTTACAGTATTATTTTTAATAAGAGACACTGAAAGCATGTTTGTGCATAATATTTAAATACAAATTCTAAACAACTTTTAACAATTTATTATTAATGAGAAACAAATGTAATTCGAACAGAACGACTTAAAAATTTGTTCCCTCAGTTCCCTTAGATGTGCCCCCCATTTCTTTCAGTACACAGTGGCATTCTCTTTCTCACTGCATTCATAACTCTTTTTATCATAGCATTATCTTGTTGAAGCAGATTCACTTCCTGTTCAATTCTTTGTTTCAGATCGTCGATGTCTCTTGGTGGGGAGTTATAAACTTTACTTTTTAAGAGTGCCCATAGGAAAAAATCACACGGAATCAAATCAGGGGATCTGGGTGGCCACTCAATACGCTGATTCAAGGAGATAATACGATTTCCGAATAGCTCATTCAGTCTTTCCCTTACAGCAATAGCTCTGTGAGCAGGAGCACCGTCCTGGATCCACCACGTTCTATTAATTCTATTTCCATGGGTTTCTTGGAGTCTTGGAACTATCATATTATTTATTAGGTCAAGGTATCCCAATCCATTTAAATTGTTGTTGTATAAAAAAGGACCCAGAAAACATTCGTTTCCACAAAGTCCCATCCAAATTGAAACTTTTTCTCTAGAAATTTCAACATCATAGTTAAAGTCAGGAGGATTGTTCTTGGGTTCATATCTGCGAACATTATGGCTATTAACTTTGCTATTTAGAGGAAATGCGACCTCATCTCCAATCACAATGTCTTCAATGAATGAATCGATCATTTTTTTGCAGAAACCACTGAGCAAAATTTAGCCGCCGAGGAAGATCAGTATCTAGTAGTTTGTGTCTCACGAGCATTTAGTAAGGATGCCATTTCAATTCTAACTTTACAATTCTCTTGAGTGTGCTTTTACTTTGGCCCAATCCATTTTTTCTTGAAGAAATGTCTGGATTTGCTAACAGTGCTTGGTGAACAATTCCGACATTTTCTGGTGCTCGTTCAGTACTCCTGCGGCCTGATCGACCTTTGTTTGGATTTAGGCTGGTTCTTTCAGTTATGTACTTCCTGACACTTTTCCAGATGGTCACCTTCGATGGAGAGTTTTTTTCAGGGAAGCACTCTTGAAATAATTCTTGAACATGTTGAATACTGTTGCTACCCAAAAAATTTACCACTATGAAGATCCTTTGTTCTTTTGTAATTTGCATCTTGAAGGTTGCCACATTGAAGGATAAAATTAGTGACATTAAAACTTAACGATACCGAATTTATGGGATTTCATACAAAACCGTATCCATGATACAATAAAGATTCCTTGGAAGGAGCAGTCTAACTGTAAAATGTGTATTTTAGATATTCTGCACAAACATGTTTTCAGTGTCTCTTATTAAAAATAATACTGCAAAAATATGCTTCCAAATTTTTTCATGAAATTTTCATTAAAGAGAGAGAAATAATTGAAAAACCACATGCAACTTTTCAAATTTTTCTAACTTTGATAGTTTTTGAATTATAATTATTTGAAATTGGGTTAACTTTTTTTGGGACACCTTGTACTACCTCCAACCCTTCCTTCAACCCCTGTTATACTCTCCCGTCCTGCAAGAGCACCCATTTATAGAGTGCAATTATAAACAATTGATCTGGCTAAACCGACTGATAAACAGGATTTTTGAAATAACTTTCCGTGAATTAAATGCAACTCTGATAAGACTGACGACAACGACCGGATACTACGCTGTAACGGACGACGTTACTTCTATCCACAAACTGACTTCCAAGAAAGCTCCTACTGCATTTGAAAAATTTAACCTAACTCCAAATAGCTCCCAGACTTAAGAGCAAAGAGGATAGTATTCGTAAGACAAATCAAAGCCGACATTGGACTAAAACCGACTGAAGAGTTTAAAAGCAAAATGAAAAAACAGAATGACTGGCTGACAGTAACTGAAGTTATAAAAATAAAAACTATACTCAGTTACTTAAACTTGTGACAACGGACACAACGACTGCACAACGACTGCTGAGAGATGGATTTTACATGTTCCATACAAAAACTACACCCCAACAATGTCAACAGGAAAAATACACACACATATTAATCTGCTACAAATGTTACAAATTTGAAGACCATGCCACGCACCAATGCACATTTCCAACGCAACAATGCTCAGAATGTGCATCATAAAAACGCACATATCAACAATGTACAAACCTACTGAAACAATGCCTCAATTGCCATGAAGCATAGAACACTTGCTGCAAACTGCCCATTCAGGAAGAACATCATATGACAAAAACAATTAACCGAACAATGTCAAAAACAAAAACAGACTCACAGTACTTACGCTGAAATGGCAAAACACGCCATTCAACAAACTAACCCACCACAGCCCACACATACACAAACGAACCAACCACACATTAAACTCACAGCCCTCATACTAGAAGCACACATAGCAGCATTAGGCAGAAACAAAAAATTAAGCGAAATACTATCACAATCTGTAAAACTAAACTTTGACATAGATACTACGTTCCCAGATAGAAACTCAACAGGTATATTTAACTTTTACTATGACATAAACGACACGCCACAACCCTAAACGACGCAAACAGCTCAGCGATAACACACAATGGACCTAACAATAGACACAACAATGCACGAGACAGACACCGAAATAAGACAAAAAAGACGGATTAGTAACGGAATGGAGGACTCTGAACTATTAATGGACAACAAATACTCGACATACGTTAAACTTTATAGGAACTGCGTTAACAGTTCACGAATTCCTGAAACCCCTACAATAGACTGGTTTGCTGACGAACTAGACAGAGACAAGGAAAAAACAAAGGACTAAAACTCTTCACACAGGACTTGAAACATCAGCCGGTGGTGGAAATGTTGAGAAGAAGAAGGGTTCTGTTTCTGCACACTAAAATTAACATAATACGCCATGAACAATTTATTACACTTCCAAGATATCACACAACCACCACCACAATAAAAAAATCAAACACACAACATTAAAGAAATGATACCCAGCAAACTAACTATTATTCGACACAACGTACAATCTTGGACAAATAAAAAAATAGCCCTCTCTAATATCTGAAACAGCACAACTCTGATTTACTGAAAGAACTGGACTCACAAGGGTTTAATCAAATGCTAGCGTATTTGTCCGACATATTAAGTTACATGACTAACTTTAGTGTGCCACTTTAATGCAGCAATATAAGTATTTAAATTGATTTTAAAAGTTGAATGCCTTCAAAGAAAAGATTCTATTTTGGTGTAGTCGGGTGAAAATAGGAAATCTTTCAATTTTTTATCACTAGGAGAGGTTATCAGTTTTGTCATAGAGTCTAGTTTGATACCTAACCGGAGGGAAAATCTCGACACCGAACTCGACCCAAACTTAAAAATCTTGAGATCTCCAGAAAAAATCTTGAAACGAACAGTTTCGTTAATTATTTTCGTCCTATGCATCGTAGAACTTTCATTTTGGTCTCAAATTAAAGCTAACAACCTACTCTCACTGTATGACTATAAATTAACTCCCCTTGATTAACCACCCGCACTTGGGGGGACGCCGTTCCCTGACACCCGTTTTCGAGTCCACTAATGATTTTTTCCTTTCCAGTCTCAAAAATTATTTTTCATCCATTCATCCCACAAACTTCATTTACATATCAAATTAAAGTTAATGATCTGGACATGTGCAATGTGTAAATAAAAACCTCTTACAATCAACCTTGCTTGCATGGGACACACCAATACTTGACACTCGTTTTCGAGTCCACTAACGATATTTTTACCTTCCGGTCCCAAAATTTATTTTTCATCTATTCATCCCACAAACTTTATTTACATATCAAATTAAAGCTAATAATCTGGACATGTGCAGTGTATAAATTAAACCCTCATACAATCAATCTTCTTAGCATGGGGCACGCCGTTCCTTAACACCTGTTTTTGAGTCTAATAATGATATTTTTACCTTCCGGTCCCAAGAATTATTTTTCATCTATTCATCCCACAAACTTCATTTACATATCAAATTAAAAGCTAATAATCTGGACATGTGCTGTGTATAAATAATAACCTCCTACAATCAACTTAGCTAGCATGGGGCATGCCAATTCTTGGCACCCGTTTTCGAGTCCACTAACGATATTTATACCTTCCGGTCCCAAGAATTATTTTTCATCTATTCATCCCACAAACTTCATTTATATATAAAATTAAAACTAATAATCTGGTCATGTGCAGTGTGTAAATTAAAACCTCGTACAATTAACTTAGCTAGCATGGGGCACGCCAATTCTTGACACCCGTTTTCGAGTCCACTAACGATATTTATACCTTCCGGTATAAATACCTATAACTCCCTCCAGAATTTCTTCCAATCCAAATTATCAGAGACCTCTTAACACTTTACTTGTGGGAGACAATATTCTCTCAACAGTAGAAAGAAATGGCATCGACACCATATGCCGAATCCAAACCATCTCATCTGGTCAATTTAATGACCTTCTGCATACCATAAATCGGATGCCAAAATTTAAAAATTACATAATCTTTTTCTGGGCCCTGCATCTTTCACAATCAGACCTGAATCGAATGAAAAAAGTTATTGCGACAAAACACTCCACTGCCCGTACTTTTATAGTCAATTTCTGCAGTGATCAACAACTGAGTAAAGCGTTCACGCTCTGGAACGAATTGGATTTCACATTTATTCCACTCCAAACATGTGCTTCAACTCACGCTGAGACAATCAAGAACCACCAAACTTGGCTTCACAATAGAAAGGAAACTCAAAAATTTCTTGTCTAAATTGCTATGAAATCAACGATGCGACTTAACACACCGTACTACTCGCTTTCTGGAAAAATCCCAGACAAAAACACTAATCTTGAACAGTCACCCAATAAACTCGTAATAATGAATACAATCCAAATAAACAACACATGTTCTAAAACAGTAACTAAGCATAAGCACACAAATCCCTTATACGCGTTGGACCTTCCCAAATGAAAATGCACTAAAATGGAAATGACGGCTGTCCACCGAATCAGCACTTTATACTCTCTCTCTCTCTCTCTCTCTCTCTCTC
>VCRD01004919.1:3128-33502 GCA_006783055.1 Trinorchestia longiramus
ATTCTTTAATCACATTTAATCATGTTCGCAAAGGTTCGAACCTCACACCTGCAACACAAAGAAGACAGCATGTTAGCAACGATTGAAGGGTGAGTACATTTTTTTGAGACACCCTGTAGTTTGCATCCAAACTGCATCACACAGCCTAGCAAACTCTGAGACATCATGTGATAAAGCAGCTCAAAAATCATAAAATTATCACTTTCCCATGCTTTGAATGCTAGACACAGTAGCACGACAGGAAAAAACTACTATGAAGCTACAATAAGGAAGAAAATGGTTAACACAAATTTTGAAAATGATTAGCTCAAACATTTGGAGCTTTGGCTAAATTAAAAAAATAAAATAAAACTCAGCACTGAAGACAAATTTGCCTATGCTCGAAAAGAACTTACGCAAATTACATCGCTTCAAGATTCTTTCGCTTCATAATACTTCCTTTGATAGGTTACCGCCACAGTCGACATTCATCTCGTATTAATCAAATCTAATAAAGATTAGATTACAATACTCTGCCATATTGAACCTTTACTTGTTTTTGAGCTCAAAATGAATGTTCACACCCATTCGTAGTTTTGGTCTTTAACCAAAAATTAACCTATTTACATTTACTGCCCAACAGTAAGAACTGGTGAAAGTTTTCCTTTAACTGCAACAACACGACTAGTAATTCTGCCTCGAGCACGTAATTAGCAGAGAAATATCGCACAAAGCGTGAATTGTTCATTTCTAGACTGTGGTCAATAGTATAACTATGTAAATGCAGACTCCTGGATCAATCGCGTAATTTACGCAATATTTGAGGTAAGATTGTAAATCTTACCTCAAATATTGTAAATCTTAGCTTGCACGGGGCTGTCTCGTCAAAGCAAAGCTAACAAACTAGACTTTAACACGTTGCCTCCGATTGCCTGGCCGGTGTAAATCTTCGCTTTGTACGCATAGTCACTAGAAGGATCTGAAAAAATTATAGAACCTAACCTAAGTGGTCCACATACGTACCACTTCGGAGTCAACGTGTCAAGACGGTGGAAGACTCGGTATCTCAGTTCTCCTAAATTAACAAAACACCTTCTAAAGCAAGAATTGTTTTTATAGCAATCACGTTGGAATTGTTTCAATGAAAGAATTAAACAACTGATACGTAGAGCACAGAACAGTTTTCATATTTTGACAATGGACTCCTATACTTCATCACACATGTTGGAACACTTCACCTCTGTGCATGCAAGACTGTGTCAAACTAAGATATTTCATTACACTACATACAATAAAATAGTTTTTAGCTGGACACAATTTGAGCACGAGAGTCTATCCATCTCCGCATATGAATGCTAGCAAGGATTGAAGTATAATTAGTGTACGGGCAAAAATTCGTTTTCTGCAATATCTTTTTCATCGACACACCACACTAACATTTTGAAATGGCGTTGAGGCAGTTGTTATAAATTACTATGCTTTAAAGACCTAATAATTTCGTTCGTAGCGTAAATTTGGTTTTCGACCACGTAATTGAAGTTAGAAAATACATTGGAAGACGACAGCACACAAAAGCTGAACAAAGCTAGCTCACAGCAGCTAGTCGAAAATCATTCAAGACTTAACTATAACAGACCGCTCTTGAGACGGAATTTAAACATACATTTTGCACTAATTTGATCAGGAAGTGTTACCTTCCCAAGCAAGAGCAGATTTCATTTATAGTTTTGCTCCTGTTTACTGTAAATAAACACTGCAAACCGATTACAATCTTTCACACATGATAAAATTGGACACAAGAAGCTCTTGACTCAAGTTCCTAAAGCAGCTTGAAGTTTATTAACACGTTGACTCCGAAGTGGTACGTATGTGTACCACGTAGGTTAGGTTCTGTAATTTCTTCAGATCCTTCTTGTGACTATGCGTACAAAGTGAAGTTTTACACCAATCAGGCAATCGGAGTCAACGTGTTAATGAGTACAGCACGTTTATTGTTACCATCAGTGTACACAAACAAATAAAATTTAATCCCATTACCACACCGTGGTATGATATAAAGCACTTTATTTACCCTTTTCTCACTACCGCCCATACTTGCAGGACATAGTATTGATGTTTAAAAAGAACTATCGAGGAACATCGTAATTTGATGTTTTTAGAGCTTCTAAGCTCTAAGCACCGGGAGATAAGCACTGATAGAAAAATTTTTGCACCGCACTACACTTGAGCTCTTGTATCTAACTAACGTTGCTTTTGTTTAGCACTTAGGAAGTTAGGCCTCAGCAGCCTTGAGCCGCCACCGGACAAGGGTTGCCAGATGCTTAGTGCTCCTTATGGCCAAATTTTAACAGGAAAAAGGCAAAAAAGCCAGATATTTATTTTTGTATATACTACAGTAAAGCATCCTTACAATATATTAAATCTGAAAGTGAAAAACGAATGCTCCCCTAATTTAAGATATTTTTGGGCAAACTTCAAAATATCTACCACACTGTCTTTCAAGAATGTGGAAAGGCACTGTTTGACTTTGACATTGATGATGCCAGGTTCATTGGAGCAGAGTATGCATGATTCATTTTTCTAGCGTTGTTTTTGTTATTGTAAGATCCTTGAAGCACATCAAATTGTTCATAATATTAATATTCATTCTAATTATAGTATATAAAATATTTAGTTACATCGTAATTTTTGTTTCATTTGTATCTGCAGTTGTAAGCGCAAACATTCTCTTGAGTCTCAACGAAGGCATTACTCGGTGGAGTTGCGAGACGGAAGTGCATGGGTGGATATTACTTGAAATGTTCATGGCGATACATATGAAGCCAGAAGATACTTCTATCTTTTCGTATTTCATTTTCAAATGTATTTTTTGTTTTCAATCAATTAAAATAATTTTTCCGCATTCCTGTTCAATAACACCAATATTGCCGTCTCTTAACACGTTAACTCTGAAGTGGTACGTATGTGGACCACTTAGGTTAGGTTCTGTAATTTTTCAGATCCTTCTAGTGACTATGCGTACAAAGTGAAGTTTTACACCAATCAGGCAATCGGAGGCAACGTGTTAAAGAATCATCAGTAAATCTGACACTTAGAACTGTAGCATCACACAATCTAGATCAATACGTATATTTATATGAGTGTTCCATCGAAGGGGACAAGAACATTCCTATATGTTTTGCCGGCATAGAAGAGAATGATTATGTACCAGAGAGCAAGCAGAGCGCGAATTAAACTTATATTATTTTAGTGTCTTATACATTTAAAGCTCGTCATTTACAAAAAATAGTAAAAATATTATTAATACATTGAAAAGAGGGCACACATAAACAACTCACCAACGTAAATTTCAAGGCCAAATTCTCCCGAAAAAGGCAATATTTGAGAATTCTTGCTGAAGAAGGCCAATCTGGCAACTTCGGCACCAGCATTAGCTGTAGGTGCCACTGCTCACCGTTTCGCAATCAATCACATGAAAGTAAAGATGTTTCAATCAGCAAGTGACTGAAGAAAAATAATCAGGAGGGACTCGTCTAGGTTTCGTAGCGGAAAAATCTCTATCGGCTGTGAAGACATCTGATGGATGGAAGAGAAAACGTAAACTAGGTTCTACAACTCTAAAATTAAAAGTAAAATTTTTAAAGGTATTAGTCCATAAATGAATTTAAAAATAGTTTAAGTCCATACATATACACATTTTTTAAGACAAACTAAATTATATGAGAGCATAATACGAACCAAGTTTTGAATAGATCGAACATTCAATACCTCGTTTTACTCAAACGAACTTCGAATTGATGAGCAAGATTCATATTTCCCCCACAAAACTCATTGGTTCAGGTAAGGTCGGAAAAATGTCATTTAAAGTACGAGTGGGATTGATCACAAACTGTCTCTCAAATACAAAGAACTGCTATGATCTGACACTTCAAGTGTTTTAGAAGACATTTTCGATGCTGTACAGTGTATTCTTAAATTGTTCCACTGCACCAGACGGCCAGAAAAAGAATTACTACGGGAAAGTTTTCAATTCAACCTTCGTCTTGTCAGCGATGTCACCAACACGAGCGAAGCAATTCAGAGCAAATATGATAAAAAAGACTGAAAACCTGACAACGTATCATAGCTTTGCGGGCTTAGTACTCTGAACATTACAGACACAGGAGGCAATCATTATTATGTTGTTCTCACTGCCGTGAAGTTCGTAAGGTACTTGCTATGTTAATTGAAGTACTGAAGCGAGTGTAGAGCGTAAATTAGTTCCAAGAGCTCTAAGCAATTTTACAAAAATTAATCACTGTAGTAGTGAATTCACTTTCATTTCTTCCTCCCCATCAGCTGTATCACTGATACACACGCCAACCGTGCCCAGTTCTACGAAAAAAACAGCAAATTTCATGGTAACATGAAGAATAACGGAAATTGCCACTGCCAATCATGTAAAACATCAAGATGTCAACTGAACCAAACACAAAGTTAAGTTTAAAATGAATTATTTAACATAATTTCATAGAACTGGTTACGATTGGTCCACGTATTAGTGATACAACTGGTCACAGCTGGGACACGTATTAGTGATACGTTCTCTCAGGTGAGCAGTAGGCTTATCAAACGCAGCTGTCATTCCGGTCTCATGTTGTGAGAAAGGTAACGTAGCAACGCAGTGGTATGAGAATTAGCCCACAGTCTACCCTGGTTTACCGTTATTAGATTTTATCATTTCTTTTATATCTTTAGCTAGAACACATAGCTGCTATGTACTTACTAAAGAGACTGCTGACACAGAGACAGGATGCGTTTACTAAAAAGGAAAACTTTTTTCAATCAGGAATCCAGTATATGAACACTGGGGTTTCAATTTTTGATGCCAACATCTTAAAACTGATGATGCCTCTAGCGACTGTTCCTGTCCTGTGTTAACTTGAGGGATACTCCTAGGGACACAGAGAAATGAGCTGGAAATTTGAGAAAAAAACCCACGTTACAAGCAGGTGAAATTCGAGTGCTGTGTGAAGTTTAGAACCAGGGACCACCTGTGCAGCACAGACCACCAGCTACTGGACTACAGTGGAAACACCAGAGGAAATGGACCTTCACCTGCGACGTCAGCAAAACTGTCATGCGCTGTTGAGAAATACTGTCATGTACACGGAACCCCATATCTTGATCAAAAAATTCCCTTGAATCGAGAATCGTTAAACTCATTTTCCTTCTTTGTAATTTCCTGGTTAACATTACCTTCAATGTGTTGCTTTGATGACTATTTTTATTTATTAATTTTTACCTAGCAGTATACACGATCCTTATTTGAAATTGCTTCAATTCTAGCGAGCATACCATAGAGAGGCAACGGTGCAACTACAGACCCTAGTTTTGCTCCATCATCACTAGCCTACAGACGTCAGCGTCCAGAACTGGAAACCAGATCCTATGTAGTATGGCTTCACACTGTTCTCTGGGATACTGTAGTACAACATCCGAAGAAAGTCTATCATTTCACTGACTTTCATGAGACTGACGAAGTGGTCGAGCGAGAACTCGTGTAGCCGCTACAAGACGTACGGTGTGAGGCAGAGTACAGAGTACCGCACAGACTCAAGTTCAGCCTATGTTGTTCTCACTGTGCATTACACGAACACACGCTGCACACTCACAGCGAGGGATGAACAAATTTCTTGACTGAAAAATCTTGATGTTTTATTTTAGAACTGGCCAGTTTTACAAGTAGGAAATTTTGATCACTCAACAGGAAAACTCCAACTGTAAAAAATTAACCGAATACAAAAAAATGAAATGACATAAAGGGATAGAAGAAATTCTTGAAAGAAAAGTCAAGAGGCTGATTAAATTTAAACTGACCAGTTTTATATTTAATAAATTTTCATAATTGAACAAAAAAGGCCTGCATTCGGGATCGCTGTCCACAAAAAGATAAAACGAAGCACGAGTTTAGAGAAGTTTTAATTAGCACTTAAGAGAGAGTAAAACCTCTGCAGCATTTCGGGTTAAACGCATTACATTTATTGACATGATTATAAGTAAGTGTCATACACATAAAAATACTACTATTGTGTGCATATAAAACGATATAATATAAGCTGGGCTGTCATCCACACGTTGACATACAAGAATTATCTATTCAGAAGCACGTTACATACACACTTGTAATATTACAACTTACATGCACAACACAAGATTCCTGTACAAAGATGGTGCACATCCAGAGAAAAATATAGCAGTCGATATTATTATTATTATTATTATTATTATTACACTGTTCGGAATAAAGGAAACTTTGTTTCATTAATGAATTATGAGAATAGCATGGATTCCGCCAGATGACGCGCGCAACAGCATTGCATTTGTACAGAACACGAACGTTTCAATGTAAAATCCGAGAATGTATAAAAACCTACAAATAGAACACGAGGAAAGAAGATCACTAGCACCAAGATGAGCAGCAATCTTGAGAGCCATCAGGACGGTGCGCTCTCAGACGTGTAGAACAAATATAAGAAGACTACAAAAAATGAGTTATTCGGACCGAGTACTGGTTACAAGAAAGTTTCAATAAAGGGTCATGGAAGTAAAGGAACAGCCATTAACTTTGTTCATAAGAAATCAAAACCAGGAATATACTGCGAAGGCTCGGTCACAGAGCACTCCATAATTAAACAACTGAGGGCAAAATGCTTGGTCTAGAACGAAAATAAAACACAAAACCCTCTAGTCGAGGGTAGGTCGCACACGTCATGAGATCTACAAGCTTAAAGAAAAAAGGAAAGAAGAAAAACGTTATTCCATTCAGGTAGAAATGAAATATAAAATAGCTTTCCCATTCTTAATGCTAACATCTTAAACCTAATGATCATGCTTCCAGCGATTGTTCCCGTCCATCTTGTGACGAGGTAGAGGCTCGTAGGCATACGTTGCCCGACAGAAGAAGAAAAGGAACAAAAAAAGCAAAAAAGGTTAAGAACTACACCCATAACCGACTCCTGCAACAAGCAGGACTATTTTTGTACAAATCTAAACGAAATAAAAACGTCATAAAAATATAATTCATATAATTGCTATATCTCACAAACAGAATGTATGTACGAAACTAAAACTAGAACTAAACTAAATAAATTCAACGAGTGATTCAACATAACAGGACTTTCCGTAAACTATCTATTGAAACTATTATTATTTAGAATAATTTAACTGGAATTGAGGGTGGTTGAGCAGCAGCACAACCGAGGCAGTGTGCAAACTTACCTTGGTTTTTGTAGGATGCTTCCAGGCTTTTCTGTTTAACTTTGTCACACTTCTCCTTAATGTGAAGAGCTGTTAAAGTTATCTAAAATATTGCCTATAATTACACGTAAAAAAATAACAAATTGCAACTTAATACCATAAGAAATCACACTTCAAAAATAAATTATATAAAAATTCACGACTGAGGAAGATAATTACATCCTTCAAACAAAACATTGTTCTCCAAGCGTTTAATTTAAAAATATTGCAACTAGACCGAACACAGGCATTGCAACTCGACCGGGTAAAAAGATTAAAATTGGACTGGGTACAAAGATTGTTACTGGACCGGGTGCAAAGATTGCAACAGAACCAGATACAAAGATTGCAACTCGACCGGGTAAAAGGATTACAACTGGACTAGGTGCAAAGATTGCAACTGGACCTGGCACAAAGATTACAACTGGACCGGGCGCAAAGATTGCAACTGGACCGGATACGAAGATTGTACCTGGAATGGGTAATAATATTTCGACTCAATCGGGAACAACGATTGCTGCACCATTAAATGTGTACTACAGTCACACATTATACATAAGTACGACCGACTTCTTACTTATAGAATTGAACACAACATATACATCATCTCACGTGGCAGAGTTTCTGTTCTGTAACCCTACACACAAGGCATACCGTGGATACAGCACGTGCTTTTCTCACACTCATGACGTGTAATACGTCACTCTTCCCTCATGTTCACCACGCGCAGCACGAGGCTCTTGCCTCGTGCATCCCCACGTCCAACACGTGGCATTGCTCATACACACGCTCTCTGTTAGCTTCTCACAACGCACTCCTTACGACTCACTCCTTACCAACTTCATTAGGTATTACTTCAACTTGATCAAAGTAAATTCAAACAGTCTCTTCTTAAAAAAAATTGTTTTAGTAGAAATAGCAAACTTTAAAAATCATGAATGAAAATTCCAGCACACAACTGGAAATAGTTCAGCTTTATAGAAAACTAGGCAATTCCCGTGGAAGTTCCACGGTTGAGATTTGACTAATTAGAAATCTATACTAAAATAACAGCCACGTCCGTCCGTCTGTCCGTGTGTCACACTCTTCTAATCGATAGCTTTGATAGCAACAAGGATAAAGCTTAAGAAATACAAGAAATCATTCTATTGCATTATTTTTCCGTGGCAATTCAATTCCCTTTCACTTGCATTATGGTATCCAGAATACACAATCGGTTTATTTTTACAAATAGAAATTTTCTTTAGACCTTTTTCTGTTGAAATTCATCATGATGCTTTGATATTTTTAATTGATAATGCGAAAGGAAAGGTTTTAAATTAGTTTGACCAGTAACCTGGCTACCACTTAGTATAAGGCCAAAGATTTTGGAAATTGAGATATTGTTTTCGGAATTGTGATTTTGCTGAAAATAGTTTTAAAAAGGTACCTTACCTATGGGCCACCCAGTATAATAGACGCTCTTACGGATTTACATAAGAGGAAATTTCGTAGGGTATACATGTATTGTAAGCATTGTATTGTGGATACCAAAGGCACATCCATCAATGGGGAAACTCTTCCGCAAAGCCCGCGTCCACTGGCAAATTAAAATGGAAAATTTAGTAAAAACCGTGATTTTTCACGTGTGGATCTAGTTATTATAAAAACGAATGTATTGGAGATTTACGACGGATTATTGTGCTTCAAATGAATATTTTTCATAAATATTTATAGAACTTCCATTATGTATCTTATCTACTAATAACATGGCCCAGATAGTACCCGTTGAAATTCCTTGTTTTAAAAGTGATAAAATTAAGGATCTACGAAATAAAATTAATTTTTCAGTATTACCCGTCGTACTATCAGAATCTGAATATTTTTCATGAATACATATGGAACTTTCATTCTGTACCTTATCTACCTATAACATGACTACGGTATTTTAGCTAATAACGGAAAAAATTGAGTATTTTATAGTAATCCGGCGCCATTAGTATCCACAGTACAATGCTTATAATACATGCATACCAGTCCTGATTTCAGTTCAATAATTTTTCTTCAGTAATAGACACACAGAGAGAGAGAGAGAGAGCTAAAGATACACTGTCTACTATATAATGTAGATGATACGAGGAAAGGAGTATAAAGTAATTAGTACATGGAAGGCCTGTGCAAGTTGGCAGATTTTGGCTGAATTCTTCACGAAGCATAAAGACAATGGCTAGGCTTCCAGTCTTAAAGACGCCGGAAATCTAAAAGTCTTCCTGGCCTAACTATGGTATCATTGCTACCACATCTTCACCCTTTGAACAGCAGCGGTTGGTGCACCGATCACTGGTGTTCTGAACACTAGAGTTGTTTAAAGGATTAGTGATAAAGCTTCCTTAGGTTGTCATTCAATTGAATTTGTAAGCCGACGCTGAGGTATAATAAAAAAAATGAGTCTGGAAAGAATGGTTACCAGGAGGAAATAGCTTCCCATAACGAAATGTGCACGTTAACCACATCGAGTCCTACAATAAAACTGAATACAAGCTGCCATTGTAGCCCACGTCATAAACCTTACCTTTCTACTCATCACTTAAAAGCGTAATTATTTTTACCTACTAATTACGCACCAAGTTTGGCACCGTCATTAATACTCAAGGCTGGCAGGCCTGAAAAATGACGCTATGAAAGCATAGACAATAACAACCATGAGAAAATTCTTCATCTGACTTTCATGACATCACAAAAACTTTGTGTACTGGACACACTGCATATAAGAATTGCACATTGATTATTTAAGTACTGTACATCATCGATCACTTAAAAGTTAACTTTACGCGTAAGCGGTTACAAACCTTGCAACGACATAGCGTGATGTATGAAGTCACTCAAATGTTCATTAAATACATCGATTGCATGATTGATTAGGTCAAGAAACTGCCACCACTCGAGTACACACACACACTCACACATACACACTCACACCGGCATAGAGAACAACACGAAACATCGATTCATCACAACTCTGAACACTGAACGTGCACACAAATGTTCCATCAGTCAGAGAGCTCGTGTCGTGATTTCAGTTGTTATCCATCGGTGCTCGGTGCTGTGTTCATTAATCACAGAGCAGCAGGGACAGCTCCGTTAAGTCACCACTGTGATTCTCACATCTCCTAGTTACAAGATTAGGAACTTCTTCAGTTTACCACTTCATGGCCCTTTGCTAGAGGCCAAAATTGGCATCTTAGAAAATGAATCACCATCATAGCGATATCATTAGTGACATCATTAAAACAACTAAACATCAGCTTCGCTAAGGCATGAGTATGTGCACCCTTCGAAAGGCTTGTGGCTTTTTCAACAGATAGAAGGAATGTGTATTTTCAAGTTCGAAGTCGGTCTCTGCAAAACATTCGATGCCGCCCAAGATTACAAAATACTTGCAGGGGCGGACTGGGGACGGAACCAAACTCACGCACCCGAGATAACCGCAACCTGGTGAGCTTTGGTCAAATCTAAATCAATAGGAACACACGTGCCTCTCCCAGCTGTTGCTCTCAAATCATCAGCGTAACCACTGGTAAGTGAAGTAAGCTTACCTGTCTCATTGCTCTCTTAGCTCCGAAGAGCATGAGCCAAAGTTGATCTTTTCTCTTCCACAGTTGATTACACTGAAAGGTATTTGCAGCATAGCAGCTTCAAAACTCACCGCTCCAACTGTTCTTGTAAGCAAGACACCTCCAATAACTGCGAAAGATGTTCATGTCAACACTAGTGCTCTTTGAAATTGTTCGAGCGGCGTCAGCAATGTGCGACTAGCGTCTGTATTAATTACCGTTAAGTGTAAGAGCTTTTCAGTTAAACTTTGAGGCGCCATTTGATAATATTCTTTTCCATTTAGTTAAATAGAAAATGAACTGAAGAATGACTCGGAGATATCGGACTTAGAGTACACTGACAATAGCAATTGTTCAGCACATCAACACAAGTCACTGCAACAGCTGGCAGACACAAGTCACTGCAACAGCTGGCAGACACAAGTCACTGCAACAGCTGGCAGACACAAGTCACTGCAACAGCTGGCAGACACAAGCCACTGCAACAGCTGGAAGACACAAGTCACTACAACAGCTGGCAGACACAAGTCACTGCAACAGCTGGCAGACAAGTCACTACAACAGCTGGCAGACACAAGTCACTACAACAGCTGCTGGAGTTATGCCTTGGCGGTCACTTGTGAGAACTCTTCAATATCGGAGTCGCCGGAGCTGGGCTCGTCGATGTCCTCGGTGGCCAGCTGCCTGAAGCCGCGGTGCTTGTTCAACAGCGACGACCCAAGCTGGTGCAGCCCATTGCCCTCAGTCCTCCAGTTGCCACTCGTGCCGTTCGACAGACCAAACCCTCCAGCTGAACCGTTGCGGCTACTCCTCATGTGGATTGAGCCTGCAACATAAGCCAGAGTCAGTAGCAGTGAGCGCATCATTTGAGATGAAGAAGGAAGGATTGAGCCTTCTGAGATCATAACGTGGTTATAACACGAATGGTAATAAACATCAAACTTTAGAACAAACCCTAGTGAGACCTGAACTTGCACCTAGCCTTTTCACTGAAGTGTGAGAGACCAGTGATGATTCAAGAGCAAAGAAGCAAACGTTATCGTGCAGTTCAGTTCTAGGTTACACAGTAGACCCATATAGGCCAGGATTCACAGCCCTGAAAATTTGTGTTGATGAATTGGATATATGAATCCGACTTGGCCAAGCTACTGTTACTGGGAGAAGATATCAATTCTATCGCAAAGAAAAATCACTTGGTTCTGACCTCTTTTCTTAGCCCTGACAATGAGCGTGACGGTGGTGAGGACGACGATGGGGATGGCGAGGAGGCCAAGTACGACAGTGGAGACTCCCACTGAGGACCACTTGGGGGCCTCACCATCTAGAGAAGACCCTAGCTTCGTGATGCCAGACCCAATGCCTGCAAATGAAGCGTCACCATTGGCTTTTATTTTTACTGTAGCAGAGCTACCTTGAGAGCTTCAAACAATTTCATCACCAATATACAATCATCATTTGTCTTTATCTCGCTGTAGCATGGCTACCACGGCCAGCGAGCTTCACACAATTACAGTAACAATAAGCTTCTATTGATATTTAACTACATTATTATAGTCTATTTAAAACCGTGAACTTCATGAAGAAGACACCAGCGATCTATTCTAGACGCTCAAGTTACGATCTCGTCTATATTACAACAGTATTTAACTAGCAAACTGCGCTATATTCAACAAAGTTTCATGACAACTTTAGTGTCTACAGTCATGGTGAGCATATCAAGTTGAGGACTGAAGTGGACACATATTATACAATGAAGTAGAAACTCGTGTACGAGAGGGGCTGTGCGATGTGTAAACTAGCTTACGAGGGCACAGAGAAGAGTAAATAAGGACTGGCTGTATGTCTCAGACACTGAATAATGACCAACCGTCTGCTACAACTACAGCCACAGGTGCGATGAGAGTTGGATCAGCTCTAGGGTGCGCTAGGTTCCAACTGTCTGTAGACCACCTCCCCCACTGCTCTCCTTAGATCGAGTCCCTGCCTACTCTCGACAGTAATTACGGCTTGGTCTCGAGGATACGAGGCAGTAGGATCATCTTCAGCGAAGCCTTGTGAGAAGTTGCATAGTTATAGCTTCTCTACTAATTTTCCTCCTTCCCTTGACCTATTTAATTCTCAAGTTCATGGAAAACTAACAAATTTTCCTGGCTTTATTTTCTGTTCTCATTTATGTCTGTATACGGTGGCTTTGAGGTCTATTTCGGTGAGCTGAACATTTTTTCAACTTCTCGCAGAGGTTCAAATACTTTTTAAGAATGGCACAAGAGTATCACAGAGTTGTCAGCTCTCGTCACACAGCACGAATCAGTTAACGCTCTAAGAAACTGTGAGTGTAAAGACAGGAAAAAACAATATGTTTACAATAAAGTAGATACATAAGAAATGTAACAGCATTGATTTCCAAAGTGTCTAATTATGTGACAGAGCAGTGATTTTTCTGTTATCAGAACGCACGACTGTGGTGTGTAGATGCCCTCTGTTGACAGGGCAACAGAGGGAAGCCAATCTTCGATCGTGTTACTTGCAAGCACTGCATCAATTGAGTACTGTATTCTCATAAACCATAAGACACACAAATTACATTTTTAACGCAAGTATAATCTCCACAAATTACAATCTCACAAAAGGAAACAGTATAATATTTAAAAACGCGCACGTTATGAAGAACGCAACGAAACAGATGGACACACACCAAGGAAAGGAACAACACATTTACATTAATGACATCGAGTCATAATCGACACTATAGAATAAAAGATGTCATGTACGATTATTTATTTATAAATAAATATATTTGCTGTCCTCAGAGCAGTATTAGATAGGGGAAATTAATTTCAAACAAACCATTACTAAGGAGATGAAAGAAAGTGTTTACCTTAAGCCTAATATTGACTTTTCAATGGAATGGGTAAAATACTTGTGAAATTAGCACGAGTAGAGGAAAGGTGTCTCTTTGGTTGGGTTTGTGCGGCACCGGATCCGTAATTGGATCATTTTTTATGCTACTCATGCTGATTTCATAAGTACTTTCTTCAGTAGGATGGTTTTTCGGCGCATAATGCCTACAGATCAGCTTATTTACTGCTTCATTTATATGAAATGCGCATTCATCTCCCACCACTAACCATTTAAAATTTCTGGACGTTCAGCGAACCAGTGAGCAAATCTTAAGCAACGAGGATAATCTCCTTCGAGAAGTTGTTGCTTAACTTTAGCTCTGTAAGGATAATATTGCAAATCATTACGAACAATTCTTTGGAAGGAGGATGATGACAATCCTGTGTCATTTCTTCTTTTAGATACCTAAGGATTTTCAATTATTATTTGTCGAACACGCTCAATGTTTTCGTTGGTTCTTACAGTTTTCAATCGTCCTGAATTTCCTCTGCTTAGATTTGAAATAGTACCATGTGTTCTAAATTTATTAACAGTCTTCCAGACAGTCTTCTTGGTTGTAGAGCTTCTTTCAGGAAATCTCTGTTCGAATTTATTTTGAACTTCCTTTAAACTCTTTCCTTCTGCGTAGACGTTGTCGATGAAAATGCGTTGTTCATTCGTGAGTTGCATAACGATGGGCTTCGTCATTTGAAAATTTAGATTTAAGTGTTAATTTTCAGACGATTTGGACTTTATTTATATTCTAACCTAAGGCTTTGCATCCACGATACGCATCTCTGTGTGTAATGCATCAAATGAAACTTGAGTATTTTTATCGAAAGTTACTAATATTTAAAAGTTGGCAATCAGTCCTAACGTTAATATACTTCATGTGCAACTCACATTTTTACAGCTATTATTTATCTTATTGGTGAGAGAAGTGGAACTAATTTGATGTGACTTGACATTTTTATGGAGAACATTTCTCTGCACTTAATGCAAATAACAGACCTAAAATATCTTCATTCACTGTGAAGTAATTAACATTTAAAGTTGGGTTCACTTTTTTGTGGTCCATACCGTATATGTAGAAGCACAGTAGAAGTATTGGGACTTTGCATTTGCCGGTTAACACATTCATTGCGGTTGCCTAGCCGGTGCAAATCTATACTTTGTACATAGTCACTAGAAAGCTTTGAAAAATTACAGTACCTAACCTGAGTAACTCACCGGTGGGTCATACCGCAATGAATGTGTTAATATCACCCAAGTAACCACAAACAATTCATAGACGCGCTAGACATAAAAGAAAAACCATATAAATTGCTTAAAGCAGTTAAAGAAGAATAAACAACGAATAAATATATATATATATAGCTTGGCCAGCGAGTGCCGGTTTAAAGGAATTCTACTGTAGATGGAAACGGTTAGTTTCTGCCGAGACACCCTGTATAATCCTTTTTTCCTCGTAAAGAATCAAGTGAACCGTTGGTTAGCATCTACTTGGAAGTATTTGTGTATCTGTAATACCAAGTGCCCTATGGACCACCTGATGCCCGAAGAGGCCCAAGTAAGTAAGTAAGTAATGCCAAGTGAGACACAAGAGTTAACAGTTCATCAAAGTAAGCTCAGGTGACAGCTGGGGATATTGTTACCATTTAGGATCTGCTTGGCGTGTAGAGCAGCCTCGTTGCTGGCAGGACTCTTCACAGGCTTGGTTTGTGGCCGAGCTTTGAGCAGCGACTCTGGAAAATGAACAAAACAGTGCAGCAAACATCCACGGCAAACAAGTGCACAGTGGCGGGAGACCCGAGAGGTAGGAAAGTTGACTGGAAGGTTCAGTAACATCATCTTGACAGAAAGAGATGTTGTGGGCATACCTGCAGCGACCTCAAAATATAGAGACGAAACAGTGCAGTAATCAATTTGTTATCAGGTCAGGATGTGAACAGGGTGCGAAGAAATGGCTTAGTAAATCCCAGTTCTAGGTGATGCAGAAAGCCAAGTCATACACAGTGACAAGAACCGCTCAGGGGAAATAAGAATTACTGGTCACAGAGACTAAAAAGCCAGAGGTGAGGTAAGCACAGGTATAAACTAAGGTAAATGTAAAAGGATAAATGGATACATCAGGTGGTAACGCAAGTTCTGTCCATTTTTTGAGTTATAATTTTAAGGCATCATTACACCAATTTAAATTATAAATAATAAATGTGTGACTATCTAAATGACTAAAATAATACTTAACTTTTTAATTTTTTTAGATTATTATACTAAAGAGCTTATTGTTAACCCACATGTACACTCCAAGTAAAGAACACGTTTAGTATTATTTACTGTGTGAATTTCAATATCCCTCAAAAACATTCATGGAAATGATGTGGTGAATGAAAACACCTGTAAAATACGGTTTTCACGTTTCAAAGAAGATGACTTCAGTCTAAAAGACAAACCTAGAAAAAGACGCTCCAAACGACTCAATTCTGAGAAATTGTAGGCTATCATTGATGAAAACCCTACCAGTACAACTAGAGAACTGAGCAAGCAGTTTACGTCTTATCATTTCACGATGTATGGTCATATGGCTCACATTAAACTCCTTGCTCAGTTCTCTAGTTGTATTGGTAGGGTTTTCATTAATGACAGCCTGCAGTTCCTCAGAATTGTGTCCTTTGGAGCATCCTTTTCTTGGCTCGTCCTTTAGACTGAAGTCATCCTTTTTCAAACGTGAAAACCATCTTCTACAGTCTTTTTCATTCACCACATCATTTCCACAAGTATTTTTGAAGGAACTTGCTGCTGAAGTTGTTGTATTGTTCTTTTGAAATTCATATAGTAAACACTGCTAAATGTGATCTTCACTTGAAGTGTACATTTCGATTAACAATAGTGATTTATTATCATAATTTTAACAAAATCTGAAAAAAATAAATACTTTGATTTAGATAACTGCACATATGTCATTTATAAGTTACATTGATTTAATGATACCCTAAAATTACGATTCAAACAACGCACGACAGCTTCATTACAACCTTATACCAGAGTCATGAGGCAGTGATTTCGAGTAAGAGTATCACAACGGAGAAGATGGATCAGGGATTCACATCTGTGCAGAAAATCAGTTTTCCTCCTAACCTCTTCGTGAATACAGCAAGAAACATGCAAAGAGCTGTAGAAGAGAAGCGCGATACGTAAAGTAAAGCGTCCCAGAAAAAAAGTAAAGCAGGTCGGCATGGAAGTAGAGCGTGTAGGGAAGAAAGTTTGCAGGTGCTGCTCAAAAAATACTAGAGACAAGGAAAACATCACTAAGAGCTCCAGGACTCGCCAGCAAGACATCAGCACGTGAACGAGTGAACTGTGTTCGTTCATCAGAGATGTTGGGGAACATGCATTCATTCTGAGGTATGACTCGGCGGTGAGCACGAAGCTGCCTGGTCAGTTGCTGCATGGAACGTTTTATGGTCGAGTTAACAGCGCATTAGTTTAGATGCACCAGCACTAGCATGCACGGATGATGCACCAGCACTAGCATGCACGGATGATGCACCAGCACTAGCATGCACGGATGATGCACCAGCACTAGCATGCACGGATGATGCACCAGCACTAGCATGAACGGATGATGCACCAGCACTAGCATGCACGGATGATGCACCAGCATCACGCATGACGGAGCGCTGCAGTTCTGAGGGGGATGGTCCTTTGTGATGTCACAGCTATATAAATATTAAGTGTGATGCCAACATGAATGTTGTGCATTCTCCAAGCAAACTAAGGCAACAGGTAAATGCATTGGAAAGACGATGGAATTTTTTTATTATGATAACATACGTGTACGTGGCCAAATCTTGAACAAAAAGAAAAATATCATAATACATAAAAAATCGGAAAGTTTGAAATCATCATGAGAAAGTCGGATTAACGCAGAGAAGAGCTTGAGAAAAACAAAGTGACGTGGAGAAGAACGTTAAAAAGATCGATTAGACGGCAAAAGACGCAGCCAGGAGCTTATCACGAAGTGACAGCATTTGAAAAGCAACTATGTTTTTCAACTTTCTGTGTTTTATGATTTTCTTGGAATAAAGAATTTTCTTTGTTATTGTAGGTGGTGGTGATGGTACCTGCGGTGTGTTGCCGCCATCTAGCGTCTCTACACACAACTATCACTGCTGCATAGTATATTTCATTAATGCATGTTCTCAACGCATTAGAGCAGTGCTTCTCAAACTATCTGGTGTGCTGTACCGGCATTTTTTCTTCCACAGTGGCAGGGACCGGCAGTGTTTCGTAGTAATATCAATTTATATCGAAAACAAAACTGGCTGCAGATGCTGCGTACCGACAGCTGGCTCGCGGACCGCCACTCGAGTAGCACTGCATTACGGCGCTGCAAGGAGCACTGAAATTGAAGAGAAGCCGCAATATTTGATAGGCTTTGTAGGCACCCTGACTGGAGAGAACCGTATACTGGATACGTACTTGCTCAAGTTAGACCGGGTGGACTAATTAGCGAATACCGGGTGGACTAATTAGCGAGTACCGGGTGGACTAATTAGCGAGTACCGGGTGGACTAATTAGCGAGTACCGGGTGGACTAATTAGCGAGTACCGGGTGGACTAATTAGCGAATACCGGGTGAACTAATTAGCGAATACCGGGTGAACTAATTAGCGAGTACCGGGTGGACTAATTAGTGAGCACCGGGCGAACTAATTAGTGAGCACCGGGCGAACTAATTATCGATCAAAACAGAAGGAAAACTCAGCTATTAGTGTTCCACGGACATGCGTGTTCGCTCACTGCTTCCAATGCAAGGCTGCGAGGGCTGGTCTCCATTATACTATAATATTTTGTTGCACATTTTAGCAAGTGGGAAAAGACAGGAATTTTGGCCAATGAAGATGGAACGCAAAAATATTAGGGTACTTATGCAGGCACATCTACACCGTGATGATAAAATTATCAGAACGATAGAGCAAGATCCCGCGTGTTTTCATAACTAAAGAATGTTGAACGTGTTAACATAATTCAGGAATATTGAACATGTTAACATATTTAAAGAATGTTGAATGTTTTAACATATTTACGGAATATTAAACGTGTTAACGTATTTAAAGAACGTTGAATGTGTTAACATATTTAAGAAATATTGAACGTGTTAACATATTTAAAGAATGTCGAATTTGTTCTCATAATTAAGGTATGTTGAACGTGTTAACATATTTAAGGAATGTTAAATGTGTTCCCATAATTAAGAAGTTCTAAATGTGTTCTCACATTTAAGGAATGCTGAACATGTTCTTCTAATTAATAAATATGAAGCTTATTCCCATCATCAGAAAAAGTTAAGCTTATTCCCATCATCAGAAAAAGTTAAGCTTGTTTTCATAACAAAGAAACATTAAACGTTTCAAGATACATGAGAAATATGCCCCTATAACTATGGAAAATGAAGCGTGTTCTTGCAGTAAACAGTAGCCTGCAGGAGATACAACAGGAGTCTCAAGTCAGACCCTATTAGAGCTGCTCGTACAATGAAATCCAGTAACACGTAGACTGCTTATCAGCCCTCTCGAACCCGTAACGGACGTTCAAAGAGTTAAATAAAAACAGATTTTTAAAGTCAAACCGAAAACTTATATCTAAAAACCTCCAACTATCGCAGCCAACAAGATAAAAGCCGATCGATCAATAAATTAGAAATAAGTTATTATCAAAGTATATAAATATTCAGTATCTTATGTACGCAGAATAGCTTAACCATGAAGTTACTTTATCATTCAATCCACAGTTAGTGGCATTTGTACGCCACCTTATGGACTCCAGCCCACCTCAAGCCGCAGCTCCAATTAATTAGACTAATGTAATTAAACAACGAGCGTCTTCACCTGGAAGTAGTAGTGGGACTTACAGAGACACCTAACAGTGGTTGTGACTCATACTCAGGTTGTGATATTGGGAACAAAGTTAGGACATAGCAAAAAATGTAGTCGTTCATATGGAATCAGTCTTTGAAGTAAAGTTTGTAAGAGAGACGGGCTGTCACTTGGAGTTCGGTCACTTAGGGCTCAGTCACTTAGGGCTCAGTCACTTAGGGCTCAGTCACTTAGGGCTCAGCCACTTAGGGCTCAGCCACTTAGGGCTCAGCCACTTAGGGCTCGGTCACTTAGGGCTCGGTCATTTAGGGCTCGGTCATTTAGGGCTCAGTCACTTAGGGCTCAGTCACTTAGGGCTCAGTCACTTAGGGCTCAGTCACTTGGAGGAGCTTGGTCACTTGGAGTTCGGTTACTTGGAGTTTGGTCACTTGGAGTTTGGTCACTTGGAGTTCGGTCACTTGGAGTTCGGTCACTTAGGGCTCAGTCACTTGGAGTTTGGTCACTTGGAGTTCGGTCACTTAGGGCTCAGTCACTTGGAGTTTGGTCACCTGGAGTTCGGTCACCTAGGGCTCAGTCAGTTACAGCTCAGTCAGAAGTGAGGTCAGACAAGGATGAAGGAAACCACGTCGGACAGAACCCGCTTGATGGCGTCCACTATGGACGGCGGCCCAGAGGGCACCGGGGCAACGAAGCGGTGCCTTACTGGAATGAAACGAGACATTAGCGACGACTACTGGTCCTCCTACACGACTACTGGTCCTCCTACACGACTACTGGTCCTCCTACACGACTACTGGTCCTCCTACACGACCACTGGTCCTCCTACACGACTGCTGGTCCTCCTGAATGAAGTATCCTTGTTACCAACAATAAAGCTGGGAACAAAACCACTGTAGCTCATGATTGCCAAGACAGCAATGGACTTGATATCCGCGGGCCAAAAGATTGCAGAAGTCTAAGTAAAATTCACGCTACAAATGACACATGCCTTCAAGTACAGAAGAGTGGAATCATGGTCCTAGGTGAAAATATTTCTGAATTCTATTCTCCTCAACTTTATAGAAGGCAGCTGAGCTTTGGATCCTTAACTCCTTACAAGTTATTATATTTTATTTTGTTTTTACATGTGACGTCATGTTAGAAAAAAGGAAGCAATAATTCTGATAGTAAAATGGTCTCAATGAAGGATATCGTCAAGATATCGCATTGGAGGGAGAAGGCGCATTGGAGGGAGAAGGCACATTGAGAGGACAAGGCACATTTCCGGGACGCTAAAGTGTGAGAGCTACAACGTTCTGTGGAGCTCAGTTAAGTGATGCCTTACTAAATTATTATTATTATTATTATCTTTACTACTATATTCCAGGTTTAAATCCTGCAGCCACAACAGCAGTGTGACAGTATTAAGAAGCCTTCCTTGCTGGATTTTATGTAATGTATCATGTAAGAATCGGAGCAAATATCGAGATACTAGAAAAGATGTAATGCAAACTCAACTGAGTGAGAGATGCCTTAGATGACAAGCAGTTCACAAGGAAGACGACAACAAATCTTACGAAGAATAGCGGCATGCAAATAAAAGCAGGTGGTGCTGGACATGATGGACAGTTGAGGAAGAAGAAGCAATTGCAAAATAAATCACACTCTGTTAAACTATACAAAAACACTGCTAGAATATGCATAAAAGCTGCAGAAAATAAGCAAGAAGAGCTAGACAAAGAAGCAAAAAAAAAAGTCGGCAAACGAATTCTACCAGTCTACGCAGGAGTATTCGAAATGGAAAAACGACAAATTTAAAACAACACAGCAGTGGGCTCATTCATTTGCAAGGGAAAGTTTGAAACACAAGCTAGGGGACTGCTGGACATACAACATAGCTGACAGGAAGGCCCTCTCTTACATTAACCTTGAAACCCTTAGTCCTCTTTTAATAATTGGTATGTATCTCTCAGCCTACACATTCAAATCACATATCTTAAACAATGGCGACTATTTAACATTTCAAGTGGAAATAGTCTCTCAGGTAATTAAATTCAGAACAATTTTCATACACACATTGATACTAAGTGTTCCAAACACACGCTGTAAATTGAGGAGCCACCACTGCACTGTACCAAACTTTATCATTTGAATGTACACTGCAGTAATGAGAAAACTCTGGTCCTGCGAAATACCTGACTACACATCCTCACCTGAGCATGATACTCGCACTGAGATTGTGCCAACACAATGTCACAGCAAAACTCATCTCCACACAAAACACACACGCACGAAACCTGAAATAAACTCACAGTATGTAATGCAGAGCACAGGAATAATCAAGAATTCAGTGCACAAGATACCTTGGAAACCAGAGGCTCACTTATTCAAAGTAAAGGTAAATGGTGCATACACGTTAGAATAAGAGTACCTACCAGCCTCGAACTTCCAGATGACGTTCGGGCCGATTTCTGTGACGTACAACTCGGCGCCGTCGGTGGTGACGGCGATGCTGTGCACCATCGTGAAGCCCTGCTCGTGACACAGGCCTTTAGATTCAACTTAAAACTTGTTTATATTCAATCAGGCCTTAACATTTCATTAGTTTTCAATCACTATTGTGCATGCATGAGGCATCTGTGCGTGATTGATATCTGGCTCCATGGGAAAAGGGTAGCATCTCGGCTTGTTCCACTACTTCAAGTTACAGCACAGAAGACGGGTGTTGTCGCTTGGAGCATCATCGCTCCTTTTAACATTTTAACATTAAGAATTGAAAATCCAATGTAACTGTACTGTATGCTTGATTACAAATGAAGTTTCTTTCTTTCCTGTTGCTATATTCTAACAGAATTGGAGGTTAGATATCTTTCATTGAACACGCTTATACAGGGTCAGGCAAAATGATTGACACATTTGTAGGTTAAATATGTCAGATCATTTTGCCTGACCCTGTAGGTCACGCACAGGTATAACATGCAGAATCCATCAAGTTATCCAACCTTACATCACAGAATCCTGTGACGTGTCTTGTAGACTCGCCCGATAGTCGGAACTAACAGAAGTGTCACCTTCTTTAGTCTTCGCTAGGGTGAGACCTCATTGAGAGATACTGTATGTAGCACGTCTCAACTTCACCTTTTTCTCCTTACTTTATGAAGACCTACCAGTAAAAGAGCTATACGTCCTTCAGGACTTGATACGGATAAAGTGCTTGGAATTTTAGCTGTCTCAACTAGAGCTTGGTCTTTAACCGTGACTTCTCTCCCGAAAAGTCTGAGATAAGAGATATAAATCCTGATTATAGCGTAACACGGGACAACTAGTGGACTGAAGTCAACAGGTTCTGTAACATGACCGAACATGCTGCAGTTACCTTCACAAATTCCTCACTGCACCGTGTTACGCAAACTAACCCCAAGAACCTGTCTCCAGCAAGGGAGTTTTACAACGATAACTGGCGGGGAACTTAATGGGGGAATAGCAGGCACATTGTGCCCGCTAGCATGAAAAACACAGAAGCTCTCCCCACTCAGTGACAAATATTAGAAGTCACCCTTTCTGCAGATCGTGGTCTTTGGGCAAAAACTCAACTAACCTTCTGGCTTTTCAAAGCCCCAATAAACACGACATAGAAGAATGCATAAGCCTAAAAATCGGACGCCATTGCAAGCTTCCAGCAGTCGAGGGCACAGACACTCCAGTTCATTGTAGACAGTGAATCTGAGGCCGATGGAGCTACGCCGCTTACAGAATCTTAGGGCTGATGGTGGTGTGGACCAGGAACCTTGTTCACAAAATTTAATGCAATAGCGCCAGCCAGGTTGCTGTTAGTCGCCTAACAAGAAGTAGGATGTTGCGGGCAACCCACAGGTATACTCAAAGGAGGTAAGCTCGAGTAGAGGTTGTTTATCTTCTGCTGCCACCACCATGTGCGTACCTCGCTTGTGCACTCGCCTCACGTAACCCTGTTCTGCATGTTCTGCTTATTGCGCCCACCCGTATCACGTCAAGTCGTTGAGGTAATTGTTACTCAGGTTTTAAACTTGCCAATTTTACCTCTTCCCAATAAACGTTATCTTTTAATATATCTGAAAAGTAAACCTCATGAAAATAAATGTTTTTGATTGCCACTCAACTGGAAATTCTAATATAATCAGTGAGTGTAACCATCAGAAGCACTAGTAAGCTTCACACTTATACGCACGTCTGCAGTGTTGTGGCCTGGGTCTTGACGTGCCTTCGGTCTTACTAAGCCAGTGTTTCTCAATCGGCCCCAAGGGAGGAAACAGGCCTTTGACCAGGGAGCCACAAGCGGACGCTAAATGACGTCGAGTACTTAACTTGTGGGAGCTATCCCTCTATGGCCATCAAACTCTATGGCCACGGGAACTCCAAGGGCAATCAAAAGTTGAGAAACGCTGGACTAAGCTTTGTAATAACGTTTAGTTTTGAAGAAAACCTGCCCACAGTGTAAGTGGTGATGGTGGAACTCGTAGTGATAGTATGTAGAGCTCGTGCCGGTGATGAAGCTATGCTACTACCTTAGCTTTGGAGCTAAATGTGGAACTCACATGGTGATGAAGCTAGGCCGCTTACCTGATCCTTGGGGCTGATAGTGGACAGGAGCTGGCCCGAGGTATAGTCCAGCTGGTAAACCTCAACCTTGTGGTTGCCGTATCCCTGAGGGCCGTTGGCGCACAATAACCTGCCGCCTGCACAGACACGGGCTCGCAAATAGAAAATGACGGCGATGCACGTTGCATTCAGGGATAGAATGTTAGAAGCGCTAAGATCACCGTGGCAAGTTTGAGTTTTTAAAAGCTGAGGATATGGAAAAGATATTAAGCTTGTTCAACGAAACAAATTGAGAAAACACAATATCATACATACAATATTTGTAATGTAATTTCGTAGTTCAGGTAATAATTTGGAATTCATCCACTACAATTACACATTGTCATCAGACATCAATAGTACAGCATCAAACATTCATAGTCTAGCAGGTTCATCAACAGTCCATCAATATCTCCAACAGTTTATCATCAATAAACCAGAACTTAACATCAACCCCCCAGTTACATCAGGAATTGATGTACCACTTTATCAAATCACAGCAACTCACAGCCTCCACTTTCCAAGCTGAAATTTCTGAACACAATGCATGATTTAGCAGCACACACTGCACCTGAATGAGGAGCTTGCAGAGGCTTTACTGCACCTCACAGCACAACAAGCCACAACACGGACTACAACCTCGCTCTCACATCACCATTCGTATCATTTACACGATTCACATGACTCCATAATATGAGTGGAGCCTCCCAACACCACACACTAGAGCATGCACTAGGGTCTGGCTTCTCACCATTGACGGGCGAGTAGGCGACATCGAAGAGCCTGGTGCCCCACTCTGGCAGCTTGTGCAGCCTCCTGAAGGCGGGGCTGTCCGAGGTGTCGAAGCACTGCACACGCCCGTGCTCACGGTCCGCCACACACACCTCGCCCTTGTCCTCAGCTAGTGCCAGGCCGTGAGGCACTGCAAACACGCCCTGTGGCAGCTCCATGAACTGAGACATGCCTGGAAGCAATGAAAATCATGTGATATGTCTGCTGCAAGCAATGAAAGGTAGATGATATATCTGCTGTAAGCCATGAAAGGTATGTGATATGCCTGCTGCAAGCAATGAAAGGTATGTGATATGCCTGCTGCAAGCAATGAAAGGTATGTGATATGCCTGCTGCAAGCAATGAAAGGTATGTGATATGTCTGCTGCACGCCATGAAAGGTGTGTGATATGCCTGCTCCAAGCAATGAAAGGTACGTGGCATGTCTGCTGCAAACAATGGAAGGCATGTGACATGTCTGCTGCAAGCAATGGAAGGTATGTGACATGTCTGTTGCAAGCAATGAAATATAAGTGACATGCTTGCTTCAAGCAAGGGAAGGTATGTGACATGCTTGCTTCAAGTAATGCCACATGGTGGCTGCAAGCAATGTCACACGCCTGCTGTAAGCAATGGAAAGTATGTGGCATGCCTGCTGCAAGCTACGCTATATCTGCTGTAACCTAAGCTATATGCCTGCTGTAACCTATAAGCTATATGCCTGCTGTAACCTATAAGCTATATGCCTGCTGTAACCTATAAGCTATATGCCTGCTGTAACCTATAAGCTATATGCCTGCTGTAACCTATAAGCTATATGCCTGCTGTAACCTATAAGCTATATGCCTGTTGCAAGCAATGGAACCATAAACAGGTAAACGTGTTAAGGTTACCATGCAAGATGACAAAAATTGCATGTGTGTATACACAGTAGAGTAAAATGTATATGTATGTGGTGATAGTAGTGATGTGGTGATAGTAGTGTTAAGGCATAGTAATGTTGAATGATGTGAACATGTAAGGATGTAGGGGATACACTATACAGGATGTGGGAAGGTGAATAGGCTTGTGGGGAATGCGAGCAGTCGGGCGGCCACAGACCCAGTAAAAGCCAACGGTCATCGCGCAGCATAACCGCATATTCCGTTTCCGTTCCGGAGACGGAACCGAGAGCCAAAAGTTAGGAGGCGTATTTCTAGAAAACACCACAGGAGTATATAAGCAGGATTCAGGAAACCAACGGGGGCATTACAGCAAAGCAATAAGTGCGAGCGACAGTGCTAGGAGCGGCGACAACGATTCCACAGCGGGGACTTAGACTGGGGGAATTAGATCTCAATAGCAATGTAGGCTTGCGCAGTCAGATCGGTATTGAGGGGAGGGGGTAGGTATAAGTTTAGAGGTATGAGTGGAATAGGTAAAAAGGTAATTAAGGGGGAATTAAGTTAGCCTCACACCGACGAATGGCAGCAGATTTCTCACGTACACTCAACCGTGTATGATGAAGGAAGAATTGATTGCGAAGTATCAAGAAACGGGAAGGGGATTAATCAGTGTTATTGTTTATGTATCATAATTGTGAGTGTTGACATGGAGGCCTATCATCATCAACAAATCTACAGTGTAATGGCAAGTTAATATTATTATTGTCCATGTGAATTCATGCACTGTTTAATAGGATATCATGTTGTGCGTTACATGTCAAATGTGGTAAATGACTCATTTCTCACCTCGTGAAGTCAGAATAACATGTGTTAAATCAATCTGTGTGTATCATTAACCTCATCTTGCCATTGAAAAGAAGTGCTGGGAATACCTTTTAACATATCATGTATTCAGAGGATTAGAGTCCCTCTAGTGCGGTTACGTGTGTGTGTTGTTGAATTTAATTAATTGTGTTAACTGCAAGTATTAATTGAAATGTGGTAGTAGGACAGCATGCAGAAGACCCATGTATTGAACCAGGATCACGTAAATGATGAGAGAGAAAAGAACTCATCAACAATCAAACATCATGCAATTCACAGTAGGCAGATAAACTTTTACCTTTTATATGCATTAATCAATAACTAATAAATAAATTAGACATGTCATTATATATATGCACCCGAGCAGTAACGGGTACCGCCACATGTACATACGTTTGAATTATTTCAAAATAGCACGTCTTTACAAAGTACTTATATGTATAATAGACAGTGTATCTCTATCTCTATGTGTGTCCATCCCATTTCTTCCAATCTATTACTGAAGAAAAATTGTTGAACTGAAATCAGAACGGGTATACATGTATTATAAGCATTATATTGTGGATACTAAAGGCACCGGATTACAATAAAATAAATCATTTTTCCTCATTATTCGCCTTCTTCAACTACACGGCCATATTATCGGTAGAGAAGATACAGAAAGAAAGTTCTGTATATATTCATGAAAAATATTCAGGTTCTGATAGTACCACGGGTGAAACTGAAAAAGTATTTTATGTCATATACCCTTAATTTTAACACTTTTAAACCGTGGAATTGTCATGGGTACTATCTAGGCCATGTTATCGGTAGATAAGATACAGAATAGAAGTTCTGTATATATTCATGAAAAATATTCGTTTAAAACGATAATTCGTTGTGAATCTTAAACACATTCGTCTTTACAATAATTTCAAATTGGTCAAATCGAAACCGTGGAATTTCTACGGGAACTATTTAGTTCTTATCATATAACTGCTGACTTAACCAGCGCAGCCAGAAAGCATAACTCACTTTGTAATGGGGAAGTGTGCGGTGACCTGGAAATCTGAGTGATGATGGAGCCATCACTGTTGTACTTGATAACGCGACTGTTGCAGTAGCCGTCCGCTACGTAGAACTGGCCGCTTTGTAGCACTGCTACCGAAGTCGGCTTGCAGAAGTGGGTCTTGTCACTGCCTGGCTCCAGGCTGATGTGCAGTACAATAATTGCATTAGTCTTATTGCATTACAGTCATTACATTACAGCAATTACATTTGTCATTACAATGCGGTCATTACTGTCATTACATTACAGTCATTGTATTCCAGTGACAGAGGGGAGTATTACCAAGTGATTAAGGAACAAGTTCAGAGCTGTGGTAGAAGTAGCGCGGGTTTAGTTTTCATGGGACAGCCTTCATTCACTGTGTTGCACTGATACACAGGTGGGCTTACAGAAGCCATGGTACGGTCAAGGAATTATGGTTTGTTCTTCAACAGTAGCAAGATTTGAAGAATTTGTAGTCTATTAATTGTACACAGGAGCACGGCACCTAAGTTCGCAACAGCACGACACTACACGGCAGTGTTGTCTGCATCGAACACACAAATGTGAACGAAGGAGATCCCCGTATGCCTTAAGGCTCAAACATTGAGCCGCGGAAAACTATCGCACAGGTTATTCCTCCAATACAAAGAACTAACGTAACTGCATAGGACTTCGGTATACGGCATGGGACTTCGGTACACGGCATGGGACTTCGGTATTACGGCATGGGACTACGGTATTACGGCATGGGACTTCGGTATTACGGCATGGGACTTCGGTATTACGGCATGGGACTTCGGTATTGTACGGCATGGGACTTCGGTATTGATACGGCATGGGACTTCGGTATTGATACGGCATGGCACTTCGGTATTGATACGGCATGGGACTTCGGTATTTACGGCATGGGACTTCGGTATTGAACCAAGAATGGGCCAAACGGCTCGTTCCTATTGCCTTATTCTATTCTACATATTCTCACTAAATTCTCATACTTTCTCTCCGCACTTTATTAATATGTATAATGTAACGAAAATGTTACAGATCATTTTGCAAAGTGAACGTTTAAAAGCTACGCTCATTCATAAAAATTAACTAGAACAGAATTTTTCTACATAGTGTCCTATGCAATAGGGAAAAATTTGTATTTTCCTGAGAAGTTAGGTGCTAAATGAAGGTTATTATATTCTTTCCAAATGAAAAAGTTGCATGACGAAGCAGGCCAAATGGTTAAAACCTATTGGAAACACAAGCTTCTTGGCTAGGTTAGGACAGAGCAGTGAGTGGACCAGGGAAGTGGAGTAGCAAGCCACGGTGATGTAACCAACAAGTTAGTCACTCTCTTCAAATCTCCACTCAAACCCTTCATTATTTCTACATACTCCACTTGATATACATTACAACATATTTGTCCTTTATTATATCCTAAATATTTCTCTCATAAGCTGGGTGAAGTGACAACGGGACCTCATTACATGTTACATGTCATAAGTAACATAACAGGCACTCATTACACGTTACATGCATCACAAGTAACATAACAGGCACTTATTACATGTTACATAGGTCATAAGTGACATAACAGGTACTTATTACATGTCATATGCGTCATAAGTGACATGAAGATCAACCAGCAACAAAGAGATCTAGGTGTCATTGTCACTGAAAATCTCAATCATGACAAACAAGTAGAAAAAATCGTCAGAAATGCTAGCAGAATTCTTGGTTTGATTGCACGAAACTTTAAATACAAGTCAAAGAACATAATATTACCGCTCTACAAAGCGCTAGTCCGGCCTCATTTGGAATATGCAGTACAACTCTGGTCTCTTACCCTACGAAGAGATATTAATAAAATTAAAAAAATTGAGCGTAAAGCAACAAAAATGATTCCAAAACTCCGCAATGTCAACTAAAAAAGACGTCTTCAAAACTTTGAACTTATCTCCCTAAAACAAAGAAGACTGCGAAGACAACTAATTGAGACCTATAAGTATCTCAACGGCCTTAACGATGTTACCCTGAAAGGGCTTTTCGAAAGAGACGGTAGCATGCGAACCAGAAATAACGGCCAAAAACTAATAAGAATGAGCCGAACGGCTCGTTTCTATTGCCTTATTCTATTCTATAACAGCACTTATTACATGTTACATGCGTTAAAGGTGACGTAACAGGCACTTATTGGATGTCAGATGCGTCATAAGCGACATAACAGGCACTGCATGTTATATGCGTCATAAGTGATTTAAAACCACACCCCCTGTTGCACGAATAATTTACGCAAAGCTTCGTTCAGTGAAAAAAACTTGGCACTCATAGAGCTAAAATAAATTCTTGATATAGCCCACTCTCATCCTTTCCTTTGAAGGTGACAACGTCGTTTGTAACAGGTGTACACTTGTAACAATTGCACAATAGCAATATCTACCTGTAACAGATGTACACTATAACATACCCCTGCAACACCTATATACTAGTAACAGCCACCTGTAACAGCTGCACACTAGTAACAGCTGCACACTAGTAACAGCTGCACACTAGTAACAGCTGCACAATAGTAACAGTTGCACACTAGTAACAGTTGCACACTAGTAACAGCTGCACACTAGTAACAGCTGCA
>VCRD01004920.1:0-15845 GCA_006783055.1 Trinorchestia longiramus
TTAAACACGAATCTATGTTCTAACCGGCTTCCTAATACAGTTCTAATATTTTTCCGTGTAAATAAAATTATAATTTTTTTATATAATTTTCCAAAAAAACGTAAGGGTGTAACCTTATGTATTTATTCATAAAAAAATAAAATTGGACGAAACTCTGTCTGTATGCATGTATTTGTGCATTAATCACGGAAAACGGACCAGTTTTTGCACAACTGTTTTGGATTTTTGCTTGGATATCAGAAATGCAAGATTTCTGATTCAACTTTGGTTGGTAAAAAGTACGTGGTAAACTGAAAAATGTTGCATTTCTGATTGTTTTAAACGCAAATCTGTGTTCTAACATCTTCCTAATGCACTGCTGATAACTTTCCGTGAAAAATAAAACTATAATTATTTATATAGTTTTTCGAAAAAAACGTAAGGGTATAGCCTTATGTATTTATTCATGAAAAATTATAATTATACGAAACTCTGTCTGTAAGCATATATTCGTGCGTAAATCACGGAAAACGCACCACTTTTTGCACAGCAACTTGAATTTTTTGCTAGCGAATCAGAAACGCAAGATTTGGTTGGTAAGAAGTACGTGGTAAACTGAAAAATGTTGCATTTCTGATTGTTTTAAACACAAATCTATGTTCTAACGGGCTTCCTAATACAGTTCTAATATTTTTCCGTGCAAACAAAACTATAATATTTTTATATAATTTTCCTTATGTATTTATTCATAAAAAATTAAAATTGGACGAAACTCTATCTGTATGCATGTATTCGTGCGTAAACCACGGAATACGCACCAGGTTTTGCACAACAACTTCAATTTTTTGCTGGCAAATCAGAAATGCAAGATATCTGATTCAACTTTGGTTGGTAAAAAGTACGTGGTAAAGTGAAAAATTATTAAAACTGTATTAGGAAGCCCGTTAGAACATAGATTCGTGTTTAAAACAATCAGAAATGCAACATTTTTCACTTTACCACGTAATTTTTACCAACCAAAGTTGAATCAGATATCTTGCATTTCTGATTCGTTAGCAAAAAATCCAAGACAGTTGTGCAAAAACTTGCGCGTTTTTTGTGATTTACGAGACTCTGTCTGTATGCATATATTTGTATGCAAATCACGAATATTGTATCAGTGTTTGCACAACAGGTTTGAGAGGATATAAATTTTTGACTACTATTAAAAGTTGTCTCGAAATTTTTAAAACCTACAATTTTAGTGCAGCTCTGCAAATTTTAACTCTACAGTTAAACATTTTCCTCTAGGATTAAAAACATTTTGCAGAGCATTTGAAACAAAAAATTATAAACATTTTTTCTTTCGAAAGCTTAAAGGTGAATTTAAAAGAGAAGAAAACGCATAAAAATAAATTGATCAGGAAGTTTCATGAACAAGTGCCCGAAGACATTAAAATGAGTTGGTAATATCTGAATGCAAGCTCAATATTTAATATTTAGTTGTATAACTTACAGCTGTATAATCAACGGACATTTTGCGAAATTGACAATTATAGTAAAATTCTGATTTATGCTATCGTTTTCTATTTCCATTTAATACTTGATTCTCGTTGGGAATGTTGAACTTAGCCTATGCTTTCACAGACAAGCACTTCTCAAATTAGGAGAATAATTGCGAATTAATATATATATTTTATGTTTGCTTTACTGATTGAATTGCTTATTTGATTACTTATTTTACAGTGCCATACACGTTCCTGTCCGTTGATACGAGCATTATTTTTTAGCTATCAATTAACACGAGTGTTGCCCGTACGAGTGATGCATTTTTTTAAGGAACACACTACGCAACTCATGCGTGAGTGGCGCGGTTTGTATGATATAATTCATCTCTCATTCATGATTCCTTGGTAGCGAAAGTACTAATTAGCAATATTTACTTTCTGAAATGTTTTATACTTCGTACTGTAATTTTTTATAACAACGTTGCGGTAATTCGGGCAAATCTAGCTTGTTCCTTAAATCAAAGAATGGCAGAAAACTACGAATCTTCAGTATAAGATTACTTCTAGAGCATAACATTTAAACAGCATTGTGATATTATTATTGCACATTCCAGCCCCTTATATCCTAGAGCAATGTACGGATTTAAAGAGAGTTACGTAGTACTATTCCTATGAATGAACCAACATTTTAAATTGATTCTATCGCACAACGATAAGCTTTCAGACTTGATCCTATCCCCCTGGAAAAAAGCAGTAAGATCACTTCTGTTTCGGAGTTTCCGTTTGTGTGGCGTTTTTGTGAAATAAAACATGCTTCGGAAAATGTTAGTGTCACTGCATGTTGTTACATCTGAAGAAAATGAAAAATAATGAAGTTTAGGGCCTAACATCATCAAAGTTAGGCAGTTGGACGTGCCACACTTAAATAATGATCACCAAGTTGCATTCACTATGCATGTTCGAACATGCACGAAATTTGCCCTAATATTGGTGTATCTCTTGTTTTGTATCGTACCTCTTGAAACGAGCAAATTTGATCATTTCAGTGACTCATTGAATGCATTACAGGTAATATGAAAATTTAAATACATTGGAAAAACCAGCATTATTTTTCTTGTCAATTACCAAAGGAAAACTTTTTACAATTATTTTAGCCCCTATTCGTGAGTTACGTTCACGGAAGAAACAAACCTCATGTTCTTAAATATCAAGTCTGTCGCAACGAGTACTAATTGAGTACTACTTGTTCATTCAATTTTTACATCGTACATCTTCAGTAAATTTCAAACTGTTTTATGCCATATTTCTTAATGTTTGAAAATCGTGCGTAAAATAGGCGAGAATAAAGTCTTGAACAACCATGAGGGTTGAATGAGAATCATTTTCGCACATTAGTTCATGCAAGAAATATTCAACGAACGTAGGTAAAATTACAGGAAAGTTCGAGAAAATGTACCCAAAATAAGTCATTAATTTCGTTACAGTTTTTAAGTTCCGGTAATTCGGATCACGTATTCATTTATTTCTGAGTACCATAAACGCAAGACTACGACTTTGGCAGCAGTTTGACACATAAACACGTGTTATGTCGATAGTGTGACAGGTTCTGTAAATAGGAATCACATATGCACACCCTTCATCCTTAAAGTTTTCGAACGCATTTTTCATGAAAAAGTTCTCCAATTGCACGAGTATATCTAAGTCTACATTCACCAGTGACTCTATATGCTTAATCTTAGTATTAAACAATATTGAATAGGACATTAGGGAATTCAATTCTTTACAAGAAGGTAAAGAATGAGATGGTAATAGATGGTCTATTAAGACGGTAAGTTTTTCCCACATTCGATTTAAGAGAAGAATCCCATTTGTTCGCCCCTTATTACTGCTAAACTAACGTAATATACTCTGATAAACGAAGAGCCATAGAAAAAGATTTCCGGTCACCATAACTGAAGTAATGTAGGGTCATAACCGTGCAAAACAATGGTTATAGCGTCAATAATATGTAATTGCTACTGTTTCTCTCATCTATCTCAGAGAACGTTGCTCTTGAACATGAAGTCAATCACATTTAACCCTTTAGCGACCAATTTTTTTTCTAGTTTCTACGTCTAAACTCACAAAGACCGTCTGTACACTGATGCAATGAAGCACGCTGAGAGCCAGGCAGCCAAAATAACGACGCTGTAACATGCCGCCGCGTTCAAACCTAGTAGCAACCTCATATTGCTCACTGTTTAATTATTAGACCAATTCTCCCAAAGACCGTGAAAGACGACCGAATTGTCCTTTTAGTCGCTAAAGGGTTAACAAGGTCAATTACAGAAGCTATCCTTCTTCAACTCTGCTTCCTAAATCCGTTAAAAAGCTATACAAATTTAGACTCGAGATACTGTTGACAGAATTGTCGATAATTATTTGTCAAAGATAGTGCATCAATTGAAATTTTTCCGGAAGTTGCTTCTTCCACATTCGATTCGAATTTCTTTATATCTAGGCTTTGAAATCTAGCGTAGTTTTTAAAATTTTGAGGCCCTTACCAGATAAGTATGCATACGATAAAAAATTGTATGCATTGAATTCAAAAAGGTCCTGTTAGTGCATCTTCACCTTTCTGACAGCGGACGCTTTTCAAGTTGAATGTCTCGTATGAACAAGTGATAAATCTACCCAATATTTCTATAGAACAACTCTTGTTCGCTTACAGATATTACAAATTTGGCAATTTTCATTCGAAAATTAAAACTGCACGCTAGGAAAATATTCTGCTCGGAATTATGGAGGGAATATTAAAATTAATATTTCCCACTTTCCTGAAGTACTAATGTTGATCTGCTATTGAATTTGCTTGACATTTGTCTTCTCTTCATTCTGAGTAAGGATGCAGAATAAATGTCTTCATTAGATTGTAGATGGGAAATCCAGCAGATTTTCGATCGGTTCATTGTGCAGTAATCCATGTTTTTCTTTCAGGTGAGACTTGCGCTTGTCGGGACGCGAAAATTCCTTTTGGCACACGGGACACGGAAACCGTTTTGGTAGGCCTTCATGGTACAGGTAAGCATGGCGCTGGAATGAGTATGAAGTTTTAAATGTTTTATTTATGCGCATGCGTTCACATTCGATGCATTTGTAGATACCATTTTCAAGCCTGCCATATCGCATTAGGTCTAACCCCCTAACTTTGATTCCCATCTGAACACCGGCTTCTTCAAGCCCATTGCAGTCCACACCCAATAGTTCAGTTCCTGGGAGAGATATTCCCATGGAAAACGAAGATGGGCTGGTAGATAAAGACGAAGATAAATTTGAATTGCTTGCGCTGGTCGCAGTGCGAGCTGAATCGGCAGTTTTGTTCGAAGCGTTGGATGAAAAACCAGAAAACGAGGTGTTTTTCGGTCTTTGGCTGAACGATCCTGAATTGCTAGAATAGATTTCAACCGGCGCCACAAAACCTGGACTTGAAATAGAATTAGCAGCACCAAAAAAATTCGTAGGTGATTCAGACATCGACATTGAAGGAGATATTTTCGTAGATGATGTAGATTCCAGGAAGAAATTCTGATCCTTTGAAGTTATTTCAGGAAGTTCGAGTTGCATCTCCAAATTATTCAGAGAAAGCGGTGGGATTAGGGAGACCTCTGGCGTGAAAAAAGGAAATGACCATCCTGCGGGTAAATGCATAAAATACGAGTTAGCAGAAGTAAAAATCATTTCTACGTAGGTTGGGCAATTACGTTTGGGGAGAGGAAAAATACAGGAGTGTTACTTAATGAAACATTTCTAATAAAGAAATAGAAGAAATCAAAAGAGTTTCGCGATCTTTTTACCTTTTCTGTTCAAGTCTTCAACTTGGTGCTCACAAGGTAATGATACATCATCTTTTTCATCATAAAATTGTAGCAAATAGATAATTTTTAACGCATATACATATATTCATTAAAATTTGTTCTCAATTAAAATTGGATATAAACGAAATAATGAACTTTTCAGGAGAATAAAAACAATGTCACAATCCATTTTATTACCGTAAATAGTCACACTACAAAAAGGGAAGGAAGTGTCTACTGAACACCTAATCAACGTTGATTTCATAACAACAATGTTTAGAGTTAGTGAACAAATTTTTCGAACGATGATTTGCACCCTAACTCATTTTACTTGTTTACTAGTATAATATTTGGTCATAGTCTAAAAAAAGTACCTGTAGGAGAAGGTAAGAAATCCACACAAAACACACGCTAAAAAAATTATCTCGTCAACCTGGCTTTCCGTGCATTAAAAAAGGCATGTATTTACGATTCAAGGGATTAAAATTTCTGAAAACCGTGATCAAGACTTATAAGCACTTCATGATTTTGCGCTAGACTTTCTAACAAAATAATTATCAATGTTATATGCGTTCATTACGAAAGCAATTTTAAATATCTAATTTTGGAAAGGAAATCTTAATGAATTCAGATTTTCAATGCTTTGAAAATCAAAAAATGTCTGCCATTTAATGGATACTTATTTATTAAAGCTAAAATTTTAATGATGTCCTGCGTTTATGAAAACTAAACTATTTCTTGTTCACATAAATGCTTTTTTTTAGAGATAGGTGATTCCGAAATGTTTAGTTGGGCATTGGAACGGGTTTGTAACAAAAGTTATATATGTATATATATCGAGGGTATTGTTCAATATTATACTTAATCCTTGTTCATTTTTTATCGAATTCCACAAATAAATTTTTGCATAAATTGATCGAAACCTGTAGAAAGATATGATTGAGAATTCAAACTGTTTGCAGATACGTAGGATTCTGAAGCTCCTTCCGGAGTGGAACACAAACTGAGTGCGTTCCAGGTACCATTCGAAGAAGACAAGGCGTTTGAAAGTGTCCAAACTCAACCACAAAAAAATCAGCAGTAATGATTGTGGGAATCTGCAGCAGGCTTCAGTTACGAGAATTAGCTGTGCTTAACCTCTTTCTTAGTTTTCTTTTATGAAACAACTGTTCAATTATTAAAGTTCAGGGTGTGACAAAATGATCTGTTGCATTTGTGCGTTTAATAAAAGGAAAATAGAATATAGAACAAAAAAGTGCTTCAAATAGTACCCAATTTATGTTGCTAACTAAATGTAACTAATATAACTGAATGAAATATCTGAAAATTCTCATTAAAGAATTAAAAACTGAATGAATTCTGCTTCCAGGACACTCCTCCCTGCTTCACAAAAAAGTTTCTTCAATTATATTCAGAAATTAGCTAGATTTTGACAAATTTTATAAAATGGGGTTACATGTACACCTCGAAAATCGAAATGTATTTTCGTCCTGTACTGTATTTTGTTTTCATTTAACCTACAAATAGATCAGATCACTTTTCCGCACCCTGTACAATAAGTTTTACTCAAGCTTCCTCAAAAGTTTTTTCTGTTGCTATCGCAGGTGTTGTTTATGTTCAAAATACTTCCTTTTAACCATAAACGTCTATGGTAAAAGATGATTATAACAATCAACATAATTTTGCACCAAAAAATTCAGAGAAAGATCCAAGGAGCAAAGCAAGTTTTCCCCTGTATACCAAAAGTTCAACAAATGACACCTCGGACAACTTTAGAGAAATGAAAAGTAGATATAAATATTTTTCGTCATCTTAATAGTCTTTGATCAAAAGAATTAACTTTTTCTAATCTTTCTCATATGATATTATAGACAGCGTTAATGGATTGATGGGTTTTAATTATTAATATAAAGTTGATCTCGAAAGCTCACTGCAGAGTCTCACAATTAGCACTGCTGAAGATGTTGTAGGACAAGGATCCCCAAGCTTCTACTGAACCTACGTATTCTTATATCATATGTTTTTCTCCGACTTTAAGCCCATATAAAACCCTGTCGTTCTTAAAATAAGTTACAAATAATTTATTTTAGTCCTATGTTTCAAACATTCTGTTTAAAAGTTGGATGAAATTATGTAGAAGGCAACCTATTGCATATTATATGAGTGAAAACGTACGTCATATTCTGTTGAGTCAAAAAATACCTTAGTCCTTGCAGAGTTGATTTGACGAACATTATCCTGATGGATGAAAGTAATCAATAGGACAGTCAGTATAAAGAACCTAAACGTAGCTCAAATACATGCAGTCCGCAGTCATACGAGCAAAGCTGACAGCTTGAACAAATTAGTGGCAATTGTGTTACCTGGGGTCTTAAGCAAAGAAGTCTTGCATTTGATAACTTTTCTAGTGAAATCAGTTGCTTCAGTAATGAAAGAGGAATCATAACCTGTTAGTTGTGACGTATTTTCCACGACTGCTTGCATTCATACCATAAACATTTACACAAAATTTTCGATAATTGTAACAATTAAAAAGATTTGAACGTAAAAATGCTAAAACGCACAGCTTTCGTGTAAAATACACCTTCATAACCATGATAGAAATAAGTAAATAAAGTATAGTATTCCAATACGAAATAATTTGTATCAGTTGTTATGACTTCTATGCACAGTTTCCCGAAATAACGATTTCATAAAGATATAAACAAACAAAACGGAACATAGAATGCTAAATAAAGTTCAGCAACGATCTATTGCAAATAAATAGAAACATTAAATAAACTGCTGACAGACAAACAAATGATATAAACTTTAAATGACTTGAACAGAGTTTGTCAATAAATAAATAATAAAGTAATTAAATCTTACAGTGCAGTTGATAAAAAGTGTTCTATAGTTCATTAAGATATACAAGTTTGAATTTCCAATGACACTATTATTGAGAGAGACAAGTTTTTGAAGCTGAATTCAAATTAAATATCTGGAGGTTCTACTGAATATTTTTCGTTAATAAATGCTTCGTAGAAACGAAAGCAATAGATATTTTGCGAGTTTGAAGTTAGAATTTGTACCATTTGCTGCAGATATTAATTATGTTAAGAAACCAGTTTGGAAAAACCTCATAATTCAAATTATACACCGCTGGCAGATAAGGAGCTCATGTTCAAAAATGCTTTTCGAATAACCCTAACTTTTTCAATTATGAATATATAATTTTCATTGCTTCTAATAGTCAATGTTTCTTGTAGTTTTAAATGACGCTTTGCCAACAGTTCCATTGCAAGAATTTTATAAATATTTCAAATTCATTGCAAGCGTTTTGCGTCGATTACAGTGCTAAAATTCTACATTCTCGAAGCACAACGTAAACAAAATTTCTGAAATTACTTTTTAAAATTTAAGAAAGTTACAACTGAAATACAGCACTGTTAACATATGAGATTTTGAAAAAATAATTAGTTTCACCATCGATATAGCAGGAATGTCTGACTTTAAAAAACAAACGTGCACTGAAGAAGTAGTACGCCAATGGTTTTAAATTTCACCGAACAATAATAATTTTTTCAAAGCATGTGTTTCCACGCTGAAACCTCCTTTACTTTTGCATCCGGTTAGTTCCACCTATCATTCAGAATCGCATAGCGATAATTGCAGCTCTAGCACAATGGTCTCGTAAATTATTATTGCAGTTCCCGAGTAAAAGTACCATAAGTAAAATGAAATTAATTCGCATTTTTAGGAGCATCAAAATAATTTGTCAATAAAGACTACGCATTAGCAATGAGGTCTCTAAGAAATGAAGCCAACGCGTGTGATATATTCAAACTTTTGAAAATATGCAATAAATAAGTGATTTAAAACAATATATTAAACTCTCTATACACGTCAACATAAAATATACTCTTTATGAGAAAATGTAGAAGAAAACAAGCTATGTTACAAAAAATAAACAGTGACTAAATTATGTACAATTAAACTACGAGAACTGAAAGGCAAGATCTAAATACCCACAAAGTTGACGAAAAGTAACTAGATGACTACGATTGTTCAATGTTGCAAATAAAAAATCAAACCGTCTGCAAAAATACTTACTAATCAAACGAAAGTACTCTCAACTAAAGCTACCATTGTGAACCAACTACATAGCTATAACCTAACCGTTCAGTGGGGTCAAAATCTTAGATTTAGCATACCTATTTTAGTAACAAATCCATTGGTCAAAAGCCACACTCACTCTAACGAAAAGACACAAACAAATTAAATTGAGCGACTGTGCAGTGTTAATAATTGTACCGAAGAACACTTCATGGTTGACTACATTACTTCATCTTGTAATCAAAAGGCTTTAAATTAAAGTTTTAAATTTCAACACTTAATGAAAAAATCCTCTTACTAATACGCATGATATGAAGAATAATTTCTATAAAATTGGCCGCAGACTTACGGAGGTTTGTGTTTGGGTTTTTGTTCGTTTTATTTGCACAAGATGTAAAGTAAAGCTGGAAGGTACAGCTGTTCCAATTAGAAGTGGGATTACGAGACCGTAAATATTATTTAGTCAATTACGAGTTTTACCAATCGTTGGTTAGTGAACACAACACTCATCACACTTTAAGTTTATCTAGAATGAAATAAAAATTCCTGGACACAACCAGAAAAGTGAGCACACAAAATTTAAGTACATATTACAAGCATTTCCCTGCAGAAATTTTCGTTAGTCGAATTTCAAGGTTAATGTTAACGACATTTTCTTGTTCAGGAATATTGTCTAACGACACCCTTCTACAACATCAGTATCCATTCATGAGAAAATGTAGACGAATGAAGTAATACGTTGTTTCTCAGAGATCAATAAGGAATACAAAATTCTCCATGAGTAAAACTTAGTCCTAGGTTCACAGGAACATCTCGAAAGAATCACATGTGGGAGCTGCTTCAGCTTCCAACTTTTCTGCAGCAACATTCGATTTGCGTATCACAAAATTGTCATGGGCATTTTATTTCCAGCACGCTGAGGTCTCCACTACCTCTCCATTGTTCTTCTTTCTGTGAGTACTGATTATTATTATTCCACATGTCATGGAAAAGTTTACTCCATTTAAAAATAGCAAAATATCCTCGTTTTAACTTTTATTTGAGTTATACCGCTATTCATTGTCCAATCATAGGAGGCTGTACTTTCTCGAGCTTGATGGAGTTAATATCACAAGACAGAGACGACGGTGACACAGAAGTAACATCTCTAAAAATGGCATGTCCTTCTCGTCCCGGTCTGTGAACAGACCTCATGTGGGACATCATGTTATCTTTCCGTTTGAACTCCTTGCCGCAAACTGTACATTTGTGGTTTCTTCTGTCTGTGTGGACAGTTATGTAGTGTCGGTGAAAGTTGGAAGGGTGAGTAAAAGTTTGAAAACATTTTGAGCATTTAAATCCATTGTCCTGTATGCAGTAACTCATTATCGGAACTGACACAGATTTGCTGTTCGTATTTGAATGCGAATTGGGGATATTCGCGTTTCCATTTGAGCTGCTGCTCCCATAACTAGATTTCGGTACCCCATGTGCACTTGAGGCCAAAGATCCAGGGGAATGCAGAGATGTTGATTGGGAAGGCTTTTGAGGCGAGGCATGGGGCGAGTGAGGTGATGTATCCATGTACTCCCTATCGAGGACGTCTCTTTCTCCTCCATAAACTCCCTGGAAAGGGCCAAATTTCAAAGGCGATCTCAGACTTGCTAGAAGAATGCTTCCGTGGAGGTTATTATCACCCTTTAAGGCATCGTACGGGTTCTTACGGATAGCAGCCTCAAGCAGATTTTTGGTGTAGTAGAGCTGGTCGATATCCGTAACGGGAGATGGATGCTTTGGTATAGGTGCTACGAGAGCCAGAGGTGATGGATGACTCGTTATTCCAGACAAACTACTCGAATCATCTGGATCGTACTCTGGCATAGGTGGATGCCAAGATGCTTCTGAATGATGCGGCACTGCTGCAAATGAATCACATTATTAAAGGCGTAGAGGTAGATATAAAAATATAAATTAAGTATCTCAGTGTTGCAGAGAACATATATTACATTTTATTATTGTTTCATGCTTTTAAATATTACTCTGTATCAATAGTATTTGCAGAAACATAAAACAGTACAGATAAAAATAACAAGATATAAAAGTAGGGAAGGAGTTGGTAAAATATTCATCTATAAAACAACCCCAACAAACAAAACCTCTGGTACTGTGCATCTACAAATCAAAATACTTCATGCAAAATGGTAACTCAATAGATTTTCATAGCAAAACGATATGAAAAGGAGATACAGTAGAAAAATATATATAAGCAGAGAGAATTGTAAAGCAAACAACACAAAGTGGCCACAATTTAGAGTTAAAAAGTAAAAATAAACGGTGTGCAAAAACTGAGCACAATAGAAGAACAAGTAAGATAGCAAAATAGAGCTCACCTTGCAGTCCTTTGTTAGTAAAGCTTGTTGTTAGAGGAAGCTTCGAATGGACTAGTCTTGATCACGTGTTCTAATCATTATTCATTTCAGTGCTCGTACACATCAATATGAACCTTCCATGTGTTAGAAAAGCCGCGTACATACTATTTGTGATGAAACTACACGCATCGGATGCTAGAAAAGTGTAATATTAGAAATTTACAAACATGTAGTACGCCACTACAAAAAATTGTTAATGAACACCATGTCTGTGAAGCTTTTAAAAACTTTGATTAAATTTTACAACGGTTCCTGTTCGAAATGCCCAAGTGGTTTTAAAAAAATGTCTACATACGTCGTTAAGGTTAAGATTATTACTGCCATAGTAATAAATTGTGGATTTTCAATAAAGTCCATACTGATTAACTAAACATCCATTAAGTATTACTACTACTTGAAACGGTAGTAAAATACCTAGTGAAACAATGATTGAATCGGTAAACGGCACGGGAGCAGCCGTTGAAAGGCGATAGTATTGACTTTCTGGATTAGAATTTAGGTATTCAAATGAGTACATCCCTTCTAGGATAGGAAGAAGTAAAAGAAATAATTTCGATAACTAAACTTCCAGCTTATTTGCTTGCATTTAGCCTAGGACTTCTATCTGACGCTAGACTATCGTGTTAGAATAAAACTAGTTTACATCCAAATGTAAAAAATTTGTCAACAAGCCTGATGAAAGCTAACAAAACCTAGCAGGTAAACTCCATTCATGTTTTCAATTTTTTTCCTTAAGTTGAATCGAGTATCATTGATACTCAGATCCCAGAGTTAGGATACCGTGTCAAGTCTCTTAACAAATAGGTGTTAGGAATATCCAATGTACAAATAACAGCGAGCTCTATTGACCGTGTTTGATAAAATATCGTCTATTTTTCAAGGACCAGACAGTTCTCCTGGAAATTTTACGGTTTATATTTGCCTAATTTTAAATTATTATACGTAAAGACGAATCTATTAAAGATTTATGACGAATTATTGTAGATTAAATGACAATTTTTTTATACTTTTTTAGACAACTTCTATTCTGTACTTTGTTTATCGATAACATGGCCTAAATAGCCCCCGTGGAAATTCCACAGTTTAAAAGTGATAAAATTAACGATATATGAAATAAAATACATTTTTGAGTTTTGCCTGCGGTACTATCAGAATCTGAAAATTTTTCATAAATATACTCGTATACAGAACTTCCATCCTGTATCTTATCTGCAGATAACATGGCCGTGTAAGAGAAGATGGCTAATAACGGAAAAGTTGGCGTACTATATGGTAACCCGGCGCTTTTGGTACTCAAAGTACAATGCTTATAATAAATGTATATCCGTTCCAATCTCAGTTCAATAATTTTTCTTCAGTAATCGATAGAAAGTAATGGGACGGACACACACCAAGAGAGAGATACACTGTCTGTTACATACGTAAGTGGATACGAGACATTTAAAAACATAAATGAACAACACAGGGTAACTTGTCAATCAATTTTTTATACGTTTTAATAATTTGCAGGAAATTATTCCGAAATGAATCAAATAAATAATGTTCTTGAATTACAGTGCTTCATAATCTAAATAATGAATCTATACGCACTTCCATTATGAGATTATTTACCACAAAATTAGAAATAACACACGTATGCTCAAATTTTTTAAAATTACGTACGCAAGTTGAAAAGCAACTTTTGAGTATCTCTGTCGGCGATAAATATTTACTACCACAATTTGTTTTGATTTCTGTGTATGATTTACGTGCTCTGTGAAATCTTTCCTGAAGTCAGTATAGGAAATACATTAGAAAACTGTTTAATAAATTGCATCGGCAATAGACAACAATTTAGTGTACTTTACTCAGCCAGTACGTGAGTTACTCATTTACTTTAAGAACGTACCATTGTAATACAATTACAGAAGACTGTAAAAACAAGTTTCGGGAGGACTTATAAACAGAAGAAGTTCAGCCTTTGACTTGGTAAGATGCACTAAACTCTTGTTTGGGTTGGTGAGGAATTTTCTTTGTTTCTTTGATGTTGAGAAATTTCTAGCACACCATAGACTTTATCATCATATCCTTATAAAGCAATGCACATCATTTCTCGCTCAACATAACATCAGTATAGCAAGTTACTATTTCTTTTTGTTACGTTACTTAGAAAACTTTATGCAGTCCTAAAACCATACATAAATTTTTTTTGAACCAATGAGCTAAGTGTAAAAAACTCATCCTAAGCAGAATTAAAGACTACCTTATTATTCTTGAATTATTGTAAAAAATTTATTGAACAGTCAGCACAGTCATTTAATAGAAGAACTTAGCTCCCAATAACGCAACCCTTCATTTAAATAGATAATGTTTCCTAAGTTATATTCGTTGAATAATTTATAATGTGTAGATACATTTTGTTTCGATCGAAGAACTAAACTAAAACTCGTAATATGAAAACCAAGCGCATCTTATCCAAAGTTTCGCCCAGTGCTGCAATTCAAGGTAATTGTAAAATTACGAAGAATGCATTAAAATGCCCAACAAGAAAAGTATATTCTTCAATAAAATACTTACGCTCAAGACAGCACAAATTTTCGCTAAATAATTTTTGTTCAATTTAAAGAGGTAAATTTCGTTCAAAATGAACTACAATTTGATTGAGTTCATGAGTGACATCTAGTTACTTTAGTTACAATGCTCAAAACCAATTTCCTACTTCACTAGGTATACATTATCTCTAGTACGAAATCAGCAGTATTTATGTTAGGAATATACCAGAAAACTTTGAATACCAGCTACGTAAGTACTAGATAACTTGAAGAACAACCAAGAAACCCAGGACACATACAATTATTTTAGGAAAATGTAGGATAATTGGAAACCGAAAGTATCCGGAGCACACTTAATGAAGCCTTGTTAAGGTAAGACGGAACCCAAACACGTTGAAATACAATCTCTTTTATTTGTGAGAATCTTACCTGAACCCGGCGACTGTCTTGTACTTTCAGAATCTTCAGTAGATGATTTACTCAGGTCTGGGGAGAAAAAATTTCGTTGTGAGGAATAAAGAGAAGTCAAAAATTATCGCAGGCGTTCATCGTTAAAGACATAAAGCTACTGCGTAATATATAATGAAATAAACATCATTCCAAAATCATTCTTCAGCCACACCTCCGACTGATACAGAAATGAGAAACAAATTCATGTGAACACATTTATTTTATTTTGCCTAATGCTTCAGGAAATTCTAGCAATTTTTGTTTTACTGTGGTGTATTAAATTTTTCCTCGCCTCATTGGTCAAAAAAATTCTTTATGTGCCTACAAAGACTTGAAAACTGCAATATTTCTGATCAGGCAAAATAATAATAATAATAATAATAATAATAATAATAATAATAATAATAATAATAATAATAATAATAGTAATACAGCGCGCTCTGATTGTCCACTATAACTCCACCCGCATCCTAGCTACTTCTTAGTTAAAATTATTATAGTTACTTATTGCACTGAAAACCATTTCCTACGCTCAAAAAACATTTGTTTCTCGTTACTTATTTTGCTCATATAGAGTTTGTTACCTACACTTGAGGAAAAATGCTCATTGCAGCTAAAGAAATTTACACCTAAATTTCACTTGGATTTAAGGCACACTTCAAATCGTACGAACCATTTTGTTCATATACAAAAAATTTAAAAACGTAACTTGCTAAATGCGATTTCAAACTTATGAACGCCACATCTTAACATCATTGATTTGAAAAATAAGAGCATAATATCAAGATGCATGATATACATGAAATTCACTCAAATCTCACCTTTTGCGACGGATTCACCCGAAGGACCTGCCTTGGTTTCTTCAGCCTGTAAAAAAAAGCGAGCATTAAGGATTGTACGTAACAGGTACGACTGTACGAAAGAATAATTTCGTGTTCATACGAATAACACATATAGCAATTACATGTGTAGCTAATCAGCGGTAAAAATGAAAGGGATAAAGAAAATGTGAAGGAAAATATAAAATTCACCCACGGCAATAACGATGATCGATTTTGTAGG
>VCRD01004920.1:26926-41072 GCA_006783055.1 Trinorchestia longiramus
ACGGGACGAGGTGTGGGAAACAGGCGGGACGAGGTGTGGGAAACAGGCGGGACGAGGTGTGGGAAACAGACGGGACGAATCGTGGGAAATAGACGGAAGTAGAAAACACGCCATTGAAAAGCGAATATAAAGAGCAACATGTAAACAAAATTGTGGTCAAAGAAGGTAAGAAAAAAATGTGTGGGGAGAAGTAAATAATGGAGCAACAATTAAAGCCTAATCAATGAATTACGTAAGAAATCTACTAAAACTACGAAGTTAAAGCCGGTGCGAAGTCATATCGTTGATAACGAAATCATTGAAGAAGTAAAACCTGTACGAAATTGTAGAAAACTGTCAATCGAAAATCTAAAAAAAATCCAGCAAGAATAGTAAGGAAAGTCGGAAAAATAGAAAGTACATACATATGTAAACACACAAGTTTATCCTGAAATACTTTAACCTGTCAACTAAAGTAGCAACCACGGACGGTAGGTGTCCATAGACTTGATATCAGTTGATACAAGTATTTGCGTCTACCTGCAGTAGCATCCTCCTACAATTGTATGATAAGCTAAGGGAAGAGCAGGCGTACTCGCATAAAACCTTCAAAAATGTAAAGCAAAAAATACTCGAGTGAAAAAAAACTGTTCGCTGGAATTGCCTAGCATGCATGTTTCACGTTCGTGTTTTAATAAATTATCGCATACAGATTTATGCTAATGTGAACAATACCAACGTGAACCATCTTGACTAGAGCCATCCTGATATCCGCTATGTAACGTGCGCTATGCTAACGTGCGCTATGCTAACGTGCGCTATGCTAACGTGCGCTATGCTAACGTGCTCTATGCCAACGTGCTCTATGCCAACGTGCTCTATGCCACCGTGCTCTATGCCACCGTGCGCTACGCCACCGTGCGCTACGCCAACGTGCGCTACGCCAACGTGCGCTACGCCAACGTGCGCTACGCCAACGTGCGCTACGCCAACGTGCGCTATGCCAGCGTGCGCTACGCCAGCGTGCGCTACGCCAACGTCCGCTACGCCAGCGTGCGCTACGCCAACGTCCGCTATGCCAACGTCCGCTACGCTAACGTCCGCTTCACCAACGTCCGCTATGCCAACGTCCGCTATGCCAACGTCCGCTATGCCAACGTCCGCTATGCCAACGTCCGCTATGCCAACGTCCGCTATGCCAACATCCGCTATGCCGACAGGCGTTATCATGATATGAATAAGCATTTGATTTCACAGGCGTGATTTTCACTTGTCACAAACAGATACCGAGGTAAACTTGGCATACTATCTTCCTACAGTGAATGTGTTTTGAAATAGAACCTAGTTGTAATAAACAAATAGCTCACACTGAAAAAGGAATGTTTGGAAAACATTCTGATGAAGAAAAACCTGAATTTAACTCGAAATTCCGTCCGAAAAATAAAATTACAATGATAATGTCCCGAAGCCAAGTTCAACATTTTTGAAAAAAAAAATTGTTGCCGGGGTATGTAAGTTGTCAAATAATGATGATGCAAAAGTCGGAAAAATCCAAAACTGTTCAAAGAACCACAAATCAACGCAATTCTTCATGTGAAAAAAGGGAACAACTTGCGTGAAACTGGTTGAAGTTCATATAAAGTTATGTAAATAAAATTCACCTAAGCAATAGACGCCACACGTGGACACAATATTGGACCAATATAAAGGTACTGAAAGAAGGATAACGAAGTTGAATCTTACCTGATGAGAAGGCGGTCGTGATCCATCGGAGTCTTTGTGGTCCATGGGATCATCAGACTCCGTTTTGATCTCGGTCTCTACTCCAACATTTCCAGGTATCGGCGCCCCTGATGCACTTACTCCGCTCACACTTCCAGACCGACTTTCCTCATCATGACTAATCCCAACATCAGTTTCTGAGTCTTCGCCTGAAATTTTAGGAGGTCTTCCACGTCTTCTTTTGGCGCCAGTGGTAGTTGGGCTTAGAGGAGGCCTCTTCAGAGGCGGTGGGTCTCCAGGCAAGGGAGTCAAAGGAGCTCCAGGTAAGATGCTGGGCGGTGCTATCGCTATACTCCCATTACTAACATTTGTACTATTGCTCGTAGAAAGACCCTGTTGTATAAGGTACGGAGAGGGTATTGATTCACCGCGTTTGTCGCCCACTTCAGTAAGGCCTTTAATTCTGAGGCACTCGGCCACACGCAAGAAGGTCGGAAGGTTCTCTTGGTCGACGCTAGCTTCTCCTCTATACATGAAATCTAACAAGTCTCGCATGTCTGTGTAACGCACATCCTTCAGAATAACGATTGGGTGCTTGTCCGGGTGTGATGCCAGCACAGCCTGTAATTAAAACACTTCATTACTTAAAAAATTAAGCAAGAACATCATCCTTATAACCAGTGAATGTTTAGGTTAAAAATACCGTATGCGTTAGGAGTTATATTATGACAGTGAAGTGGTTAGTAACTTTAATTGGAAATTACATCTCTCTTTTTAGTTGTCTATCATTAGAAGACTGTCGTAATGAATGGGCTACTCTAGGGAGTCACACATATTGCAATGTTTTTAAGGCCAAGCTACTCTAACACAACTCACAGGAATGCTCATATCTCTTTGTGAGAATGAAGTAAAAGAGTGAGAATGAAGTGAAAGAGGGATGGCGATGTGCTTTACGTACGCGTTAAGAATAACACGAACGAAAATGTTCCTCTATTTACAAAACTTTTATTGAGTGAAAAGAATGAAAGGATCATATAGAGGGGTCTTCAGTTGAAAGATACGTCAATCATATCAAAGCTTGTCAATTTTAATTCTTAGAAGCGTATCAAAGTGATTTTTTCGACTAACGAAAAATTTAAAAACCTTTGGAAATGTTGTGAAATTGACAGGAATTCAATTGACTTGAATTAAGGCATTCCATAATATTTTTAAGCGTTTTGTGAAATTGTGAATCCCATTGTCGTCATGAATGAAAAAATGTAACAAAACCTTCATCGAGGTCGGATTATTCAAAATTCGTCTTATTCATGATTGATTTTTTTCAAAAAATTAAACCATCTGTACTTCGTATAAAGTAACGGGTGCCATTCTTTAACAAGTTTCAGAGTTTTGTTCAGTTGAACATTTATTTTAGGGCTAAGAATTTTCAAGATTTTATTAAATGAAGATCAAATAGATGATCAATCTATGAACGATGGTAACGTGGAATAGCTTCACATTTTAACGTAAGAAGTTGAAAATTTGTAGAATAGACAAGAAATTATGAGTTGATAGGAATGAAAGCGAGTGTTAACTACATTTGATGTAATGGGCCACAGTACTAATGAAGTAGCACCGCTTAAAGCCAGGGTTGAGAGACTTGCCATAGAGAAACGGTTCTCTAAATGGAGAGTATTAAAATCCCATAAATGGAAAGCTAATACCTAAATTGTTTTCTCTGAGGCACTGAAAAATGGGCAACATAATAGTCAATAGTAATGTCTATTTGGAGAACTACATTAAGGGCGAATACGTGTTCTGTTGTAGTTCATCACTGTACAGTACATTCTTCGCCATGAAACAAAACAGATAGGTAAAATATTTTGACAAAATTTAGAAGGGATGTCCATTTACTGCTAACATGTCATGGATCAGAATTCTAGGATTCAAAATAAACATTCACTGAAATTATTTAAATATTTCTCTCCTCTGACAGTGCAGGTTCGTTTCATTTAGCATTCAGTCAGAATTCGTTATCTGGAAAGCAAAAATTTAATTCATTGTAAAAATGCATACTCTAATCACTCATGGAATGAAATAAATTGAACGCCCTTGTAAGGTCGTGTATTTCAGTATAAGGTTGAAGTTTGAATCCTAAAAAACGCAATTCAAAACAACTATCAACTTACATGACTGATATACAGGATACATTTACATTAGTTCTGAACAATTTAACACGTAAGAAACACTTGAAATTCGTTTACAAAAACCGTCAGTAATAGACAGGACAGGAAGAAAACCACTGACCTTGAGAGCAGTGACTCAATGCACAAGATCTGGACTTGTCTAAAAAAATCATTGGACTATAATGAACGGAAAGGAGTGCTCTGCATTAGTTATGAATACTTTATTACGCAAGAAACAATGGAAACTTGTCAACAACAGCTCGTTGGGTTATAATTACACACGGAACAACACTTACCTAAAAATAAGAGCTGTATGCGCTGGTTGTGCACTTGGCAAAAAACTCAATGGATTATAATAAACAGAAGGAACATCACTGACCTGAAAATAAGGGCTGCAGGCCGATAGAACCATCTTGTGTGCTTTGAGCGTCCGACCCTCGACTGCTATGGTGACGTCCACGAACTGCTCAGTGTGTAGCAGCTGCTCGAACACGGACACAAAGTTGGACTGGTGATTGTTCCAACGCAGGCAAAACTGCTGCGGCGACATGGCCATTCGGATGCCGCCTGAAGCCCTGCAAACAAATTAAACTTTAGCAAATGGCAATTACAGAAGATAAATCCACGCACACAAATTTAATTTACTAATTAATGTATCATTGTTTACAAATATTAGCATTCCTGATATTTTGTATCATGCCGCTGATGCCCTGCAAACAATTGGAAACTTTAGGAAGAAGCTATTTCAGATTATCCCACGCTCGTAGAGTATATTTACCAGTTTTCGTATTGTTGTTTATAGGTGTTGACATACGTGATTTGTTATATCTTTCATTTTAACTGTTGAAAACTGAATGAATAATTGCATTTCAATGATAAAGTTGAGTGCATAATATATATAACCCCAAAGCAATAATCGTATTAAAATAACTTTTTAAAATATTCTATCAGTAATTTTGTATTAGTAATTTTGCATAAACTACGGAGAGGACAGCACAAATCTTTCGCAAATCAACACAATCGCATTATTCCGTACTTGAAAAAGTTACCTTTCTAGAGAACCATTAGAAACTTGTGCAGCATATGATATCAAGAATCGATTATGTCCAGCTACGTCTTTTGTACACATGAAAACAATTAATAAGTAAATATGCGTGTGGTTGTTAGAACAGAAAATCATTAACAATGCTCTAAAAATCAACCAATAGTTTTTAACGAAAAAGTTCTCATTTTTTCACGCGTGAAAATCTACAGAAATTTCAATAGCTCAAAATAATCGATAATTTCATCAATGAACTGTAATCACATTTTCCCTTGTTCAACAATAGTAACGATTTCTTAAGTACAACAACGGAGACCATTGGAAGGAAACAAGTGAAATAATTGTTGTTATCATGCTGAGTAGAGATTTTCATGATTTTTATATGGCGAGCGAGAGCATACAAGTGGACAACTCACATGACAGGGGAGTACTGCGGGAACATTTAAAAAAGCTTCGACGCTAAACCATCCATTGGCTTAGAAACGTACGTCAATACCCTCTGTCTTCAGGTGACATAACGATAAAAATCGTCGACAGCAATTTGGTTATCACAAGCATCGTTGAACATCGTTTTTCTTCATTGTAAGGTGTGCTAGTGAGACATTCGAGACGGAGACCCACGCATTTCTAGCAGGACCCCACAGAGCATGAACCAATGTATCCACTCTCGGAGAAGCTCTTTCTTGACGACATTTATTAATTATTCTTGAGCAAAGAAGTGTTTAAATTTTTCGGCATAAGTGAGCGGAGTATTGAATGGAGTGAATGAAAATATTTTCACTTCACTGAACATCTCATGAACATTTTCTTGTTTTTTAATGCAATTTTCTGTCAAATGTCCTTTTAATGTCTAATGTTCACAGCTAATGTTCAACAAATCATTTTTCAGTGCTACACTTTTTGTTTTTTTGAGCAAACAATTTTGTTTTCCAACCAACCACTTCACATCGTCACTCCAAATTTTTGAAGGCAAGTCGCGTTGGGCCTTCTACATTACTATGATTTCAAAAATTAAACAATTAAAAATTTAGCAGAAATCAGATTGTATGACCAAAATCACATCAGGCTAAATTTTTAAAGCGACCGAGATTTTTAGTGCAGTAATTTAAGAACTGCTGACTTGAAGCACTACCTTATGGGTTAACATGAAAAATAATGAGAGTATTTTTGAAACTGTACAATCAAAGAATAATATTTTGTTCTCAACCGCAAAAATAGAACCTTAACACAAATGTGTTTTATAACGTTGTTGCAAGAATATTTTCTAACAGTTGCGCAATAGTTTTCTGTTATTAAATAAATAACTCACAAGCTATGTAGTGTACTGCACCTTTTTTTTAAATATAGTAAAAAGTTTGACACATGAATTCGTTTCACAAAATTCACTATAAAATTAAATTGTATTCAACAACTGCGTAGTAAGTGAAAAAAAGAGTAATATCGAACACTGTACTAAAACTCAGAAAACGTGGTAAACTTGCAACAGATTTTCTATAGTTGTATACACTAGAATGTCAGGTCAAGGCCCAAATCAAACTCGAGCCAATAAAATGAATTTACTATTTTATTCAATTCGTGCTCTACAGTTTTGAGAGCGCATGCAATTTTGCAATGGTACGATATCAAAAATAATATAATTATTCGAATAGTCTTTAAGAATCAAATATGTCCATATATGACAGCACACCGATCATTTAAGTGGTAAATATTGTTCTAATGGAGCACACAACAGAAAAGCGAGTTCAGAGTAAGGAGTAATGAGAGTAAAGGAGGGCAGAATTACAAAAAACTTGACGTTGTTTGATATAAGTACTCAGAATGCAACCTGGTGTACATGAATCGTATCATAACGTTCCGTGATGCACCGTAATGTGCATGATGATATTGTACAAGAATTGTTACAGTTTTGTCGGTAATTTTTTAATTCTATAAATGAATTTCAAGAAACAATGTTTTACTCAATTTTTACTGGAAGTTACAATCAATTTATTAAACAAAAGATAAAAAAATCAACTTCTTTGTAGCTGTGTGATGCAAATGTGCGCCACCTCGGAAAAATGATATATTAAAAAGATTATTGTGAAAAGTAGTGCGTGTTCGATAATTCAGTAGTATGGATTCGGTAATACGTATGAGAATAAATTCAGTAATTCAGTAATATGGATCCGAGCCGTAAAGATTGAAAAATCCCCTTGCCTGAGTTGAGTCATCAGGAAACAACTATATTTATCGTACTCAATTGAAAATTATATATAAAAGAACATAAAGCGAATTCAGAAGTAAACATGACTAGAAACGCTCGAAAAGTTAGAGCCCCAAGCACATTCCATTGTAAATAATTTTGTTATTTATGCAAAGTCGTAATAGGTGGAATGAAAACCCTACAAATTTAGACAAAAATAAATCGCTTGAAATGCTTCATAATACATTAACACGTTGCCTTCGATTGCCTGGCCGGTGTAAATTTTCACTTTGTACGCATAGTCACTAGAAGGATCTGAAAAAATTACAGAACCTAAGTGGTCCACATACGTACCACTTCGGAGTCAACGTGTTAACTTGCAACAAAATAGCCCACTTCCTAAACAGAAAGTAGCATTTGGAAAGTTTGATTTTCTACTTGATTACTTAAAAAAGTATTTTAAATTGTTTCAGATAAATCGAGATTGAACAGCTAGCAGTCGATTATGTATAATCAGTGACACTCAATCAACTCTATTAAAATTATTAATTTCTCGAATTATTGAACCGGTGTTTGAACTTTTCATCATTCACGTCATGAGTCATAAATAATGATTTTAAGTGAAATAGCACATGTTGTGCAAACAAGTGTATAGAACAGTACAGCTCCTACTTCTCCCAATACATTTATCAATTTATCTTCAATATCACAGTTCTTGGCAGCCCATTATAGCATAAATTCCACTTCTCTAAATTCATTAGTTAATTTCTCTTAAAATGCACTGTTTTGGGCATCCCAAAATAGCATAGATTTCACTTCACTGAATTAATTAATTAATTTATTTATCTTCAGCTTCACAGTTCTAGGTAGGACTGTGAGGAACATAGATTGTCAAGGGAATAAGACAACACTTTATCGATCTCGTACGGTTGATGCATCCCACCTTAACAGATATTAACGGTAGGGGCAAGATAATATTTTGCACATTCATTTGGGCTTTAAAGTAAAAATCCAATTCATTTATTTCCTAAAATTTACCATGATTTATTTCGAAGCCATTCTTAATTGAAGTAATTTTGAAAATAAAGCTGTGTCATTGATGCAATGTGTAGAACGTTAACATAACTATGTATGTAAATAGTCAAGCCATTACGCAATCAGAAATAACAAGAATCAAATCTTCAACCACTAAATGTTCCTTGCTCTAGAAAATAGCTTCTTTCTTCTTTTTTAGTTCATACTTCACTAGAGACCAAGATCCTTCATCATTAGCATTGTCATGTGGTCCTTTGATCTGCAGTAACAGTACGTTACGCATGCCTACTCAAAGGGCATTTCATGAATATACCTTTTACTCAGCTTTTAAAATTTAAAAGCATGGTACTATTAGGACAATGATACAAGCAGCTTAAAGTATTTCAAAGTACACCTAAAAAATAAACCCCAACCGAAATATATAGTTACTTCAGTGACCCAAACACTAACGTCACTTGTAAAATATTTACCATTTTACGAGAACATAGCTTGACGTTATCTGCAAATTTACCATTTTACAAGAACGTAGCCTGCCGTTGTCTGTAAATTTACCAATTTTACAAGAACATAGCGTGCCGTTGTCTGCAAATTTACCATTTTACAAGAACATAGCGTGCCGTTGTCTGCAAATTTACCATCTTAGAAGACGTACAAAAACATAGCAGCTACGTGTAGCAGTTCACCCAGTTGTGCGTGGGACAACACCACCACAGGCAGGAGCAGGCGGTTCAATCAATAAAGCTAGCTCACTTATCGGCTTCCGTGAGCGCATTAGCAGCTACCTAGCTTCGATGAGGCCCCTTCTTTAGGCACCGTAGCGATTGACTTATAAAATTCAAAAGCAAGCACGAAGGTGGAGAACTCTTGGTTGGCGATTGCAAGACAACGCAGTCAAATTTTTCTGTGTGGACGAAGGATCTCTTTTTTTAAATTTTATGGTAGATTCGAAATGAAATAAGCTCTAAGATATTATAGTTCAAAGGCCTAATTGCTCACGGTTGTGTTTACTCCGTGGGAATAAGTGAAAAAAAGTTTATTGTCGGGAACTAAACATGGTGTAATAACATTTTTTTACATTTTTCGTGAGTTGGAATATTAGCTTGAGTTTAATACGTGGTGACCCGAAGCAATAGCATGATACTTGCAGTTATTGGCCTTCTCATTAATGGTGGCTATTAACTTTTTGCATGCAAGCTGATAAGTAATTTTTTATTTGAATATATGATTGGATTTTGCAAAATTAAGATCCTTCATTAGTATAAAACGAACATGTAATCGCATGCAAGTCGCATGAATAATTTTACCTTTCACAAAATTTTCCTATTCTCCACCAACTTTTAAATTAATTACTATTAGTTCTGAAGCGGGGAAAAAATCACTACACAGCCCCAATAAAAGAGACCTCACAGGAATGTAACTGACCCACAAGGTAAGACTGATTTCAAGTCAAAATGGATACGCTGATTGTGGCTAGTCCCTGAAGGCATTTCACTTCAGAGACTTAAAAAGAAACTATCAAGTTTTCCTTCGGTAAGACACTTCATAAACTCATCAGTGAAATTTCACGCCCCCAACTGAAATTTTTCTTCAAAGTGCAACACTTTGTTAATAAAATTCAGTTGAGTAAAACGGTTCACAGCTAGAAAAATATTTCTATCTTTATTTCACTTTGTATATAAATGGGTTTGCATGCTAAACGATCAAAATTTCTCTAGTTTCATATATTTTAAAAGGTGAACAGTGATGATAAGGCTTCTGTAGTTTAGACACGGTACTTTATTGAAAAATTTAATTCAATTTTGAAAAGAAAAACATTCTGAATTCGAGGTATGGTTTACGAGGTACATCTATTGTGAATATGATTCCTAAAAATGTGAAGTAATTATGTTATCAGAACAACAAAAATTTTACTTCATTACTTGCGGCTAATCTTCGGTATTAGTTTTTCCTCATTTGCAAAATCATACTTAGAAACAAGTATTCTCAACATAAAACAAATTGAAGCGCAAATGCAGATTTTGGTCACACAAGTCTACGGAATTTACAACCAGCATTCAAGTTACTTCTACAAGCTTTCTCTGGACCTACAACTGGAAAGCATGAAATTTGACATAGAAGTTTCAATGAGTGCAAAAGAATCATTTTTCAATTAAAACAAAACACGTCACTCACTGAAAATTATCAGCAAAAATCTTTTCATCAACTTATATCTTCTGATAATTACTCATAAATTCAAGCACGATACTATTGCTCAGCTATTGATTATATTGCACTGTTTTCAATCCAATTCGATGAAACCCCGTCACATTTATCCAATCAAAGAATCTTAATTCAGCATTATTAGAATCCTGGTATCACTTCCTCACAATCATCCCTATGGGGTATTGTAACACTGCACGTTCACTGCTTTTGAGGACAATCACAACACTCTGTTCACAGAATAATCGCAACGAAACAAAGCGACACAATCACCACCAAAGCTCTACACGACCGCTCTCGAGCGCGCTGAGCGGCCGTGTGAGCCTCTGTGGCACTGCATGGCATGTGCGGCATGTGTGGCACTGAGTGGCATGTGTGACACTGCGTGCCATGTGTGACACTGCGTGCCATGTGTGGCACTGAGTGGCATGCGTGACACTGCGTGCCATGTGTGGCACTGAGTGGCATTCGTGACACTGCGTGCCATGTGTGGCACTGAATGGCATGCGTGACACTGCGTGCCATGTGTGGCACTGAGTGGCATGCGTGACACTGCGTGCCATGTGTGGCACTCAGTGGCATCTGTGACACTGCGTGCCATGTGTGGCACTGCGTGGCATGTTTGGCACTGAGTGGTACAGTGCTTTAGTGCATAGAGCAGCGTAAAGTGATCTGTGTGGCACTATGTGGCACTGCATAGCCTGTGTGGCAGGTACCCTGTACCATAGAGTAGTGTGTGTGGCAGGTGTCCTGTACTATAGAGTAGCGTGTGTGGCAGGTGCCCTGTACCATAGAGTAGCGTGTGTGGCAGGTGCCCTGTACTATAGAGTAGCGTGTGTGGCAGGTACCCTGTACCATAGAGTAGCGTGTGTGGCAGGTGTCCTGTACTATAGAGTAGTGTGTGTGGCAGGTGCCCTGTACTATAGAATAGCGTGTGTGGCAGGTGCCCTGTACTATAGAGTAGCGTGTGTGGCAGGTGTCCTGTACTATACATAGAATAGCTTGAGTGGATAAAGTGGTACAATGCGATACGATTTAAGCAAAAATTTCATAGTTAATGAAAATGCACCTTGATTTACAGTGGGCTTCGCTACTGTAAATGTGATTGTGTGAATATACATTACATTGATATTTGTTTTGTAACTTTTTGCCTTCTCCTCTGGTGAAATAGGCCGCGCTGAAAATACATTATATGAGGAAACATTCAACATTCTATAAAGCAAGGAAACTGCATCAGTATTCAAATTTTTAAATGTTTACTAATAAGTAACGAAGTCACAACATCTTTCTAGCTTTTACTCCTCAAATCTGTAGCACATACCCGAAGACGCTGGGCAGTTAATATTCCATAACTTATTTTAAAGGACAAATACACATTACGTAAATACTGTCTTACTCAACAGTATTGCTTAATTATAATATCAACTGATGAAGACGCGATACTTTTGTCAGGTTTAATGGCGTTGTGTTGCAATACGCTCTACCACTCAACAATTACCAGTTCAAGGGTCGCACAGCTGCTACGCCGACGCGCAGTTTCAATCCAGTGAGACACTACGCAAAACATGTGTAAATTTAGCCGTGAAATCTGAACAAAAGACATGCAAGTATTTCTTATTGGTAAACTTGGAAAAATAACACAGAAAATAATACGACGGCCAAATTTCATAGAAGTAACAACAATTACACCACTTTATGTTATTAGAGACTTTATAATGCACACAACATGTAAAAATTGCCTTTGCTTTGTCTGACATTGTATGTAAGAAATAAATGAATACATACGGGAAGACAGTTGCTAATATTGTTATCCAAAAATAAACAAAGAAGTAAGGGAATTAGAAAAAATTAGGAACCGTTTAGTAGAAACTGATAACTGATAAATAAACTGATAACTGATAAATAAACTGATAATAAATGTAAAATACAGGGTGGAAAATTACCTCAGCATAAATTACGTAGGTGCACCAGATATTGTATTTTTATGGTAAAATTATGTGAAATTTTTTACTTACAAAACAAAAATTTGCGTACGAAAAAAAAGAAAAAAAATCCGAAAGAAAACTAGAGAAAACCCTGATTATGCATAAACAAGCGGTTAGAAAACGCGTGACGTTAGAGAACGTGAAGGTAAAAAGAGATAAGGGATAAATGCGTAGGAAAAGAGAAAGAGCATCAAAACGAGAAAAGAGATGAAATGGGGGTGAAGAGCGATGCATAATAGAAAAAGAGGAGGGTAGTGAAAAAGACAAGATGAGAGAAAAAACGAGGAAAAAGAACAAGACGACGCATAAGAAAAAAACGTGGGAAGAGAAAAAAAGATGAGAAAGAGAGGCGAGGAAAAGACGTGGAGACAGGGAAAGGCGTAGAGAGAGAGAGAGAAGTTCGTGAGAAGAGGGCGGAGTGAAGGCAGAGGAAAGAGTGAAAGCAGAGGAAAGAGTGAAAGCAGAGGAAAGAGTGAAAGCAGAGGAAAGAGTGAAGGCAGAGGAAAGAGTGAAGGCAGAGGAAAGAGTGNTTTTATTTACATAACTTTATATGAACTTCAACCAGTTTCACGCAAGTTGTTCCCTTTTTTCACATGAAGAATTGCGTTGATTTGTAGTTCTTTGTACAGTTTTGGATTTATCCGAGTTTTATATCATCATTATTTGACAACTTACGTACCCCGGCAACAATTTATTTTTCAAAAATGTTGAACTTGGCTTCGGGACATTATCGTAATTTAATTTTTAGGACGGAATTTCGAGTCAAATTCAGGTTTTTCTTCATCAGAATGTTTTCCAAACATTCCTTTTTCAGTGTGAGCTATTCGTTTATTACAACTAGGTTCTATTTCAAAACACATTCACTGTAGGAAGATAGTATGCCAAGTTTACCTCGGTATCTGTTTGAGACAAGTGGAAATCACGCCTGTGAAATCAAATGCTTATTCATATCATGATAACGCCTGTCGGCATAGCGCACGTTGGTATAGCGCGCGTTGGCATAGCGCACGTTGGCATAGCGCACGTTGGCATAGCGCACGTTGGCATAGCGCACGTTGGCATAGCGCACGTTGGCATAGCGCACGTTGGCATAGCGCACGTTGGCATAGCGCACGTTACATAGCGGATATCAGGATGGCTCTAGTAAAGATGGTTCACGTTGGTATTGTTCACATTAGCATAAGTCTGTATGCGATAATTTATTGACACACGAACGTGAAACATGCATGCTAGGCAATTCCAGCGAACAGTTTTTTTTCACTCGAGTATTTTTTGCTTTACATTTTTGAAGGTTTTATGCGAGTACGCCTGCTCTTCCCTTAGCTTATCATACAATTGTAGGAGGATGCTACTGCAGGTAGACGCAAATACTTGTATCAACTGATATCACGTCTATGAACACCTACCGTCCGTGGTTGCTACTTTAGTTGACAGGCTAAAGTATTTCAGGATAAACTTGTGTGTTTACTTTCTATTTTTCCGACTTTCCTTACTATTCTTGCTGGATTTTTTTTAGATTTTCGATTGACAGTTTTCTACAATTTCGTACAGGTTTTACTTCTTCAATGATTTCGTTTTCAATGATATGACTTCGCACCGGCTTCAACTTTGTAGTTTTAGTAAAATTCTTACGTAATTTATTGATTAGGCTTTAATTGTTGCTCCATTATTTACTCCTCCCCGCACATTTTTTTCTTACCTTCTTTGACCACAATTTTGTTTACATGTTGCTCTTTCTATTCGTTTTCAATGGCGTGTTTTCTACTCCCGTCTGTTTCCCACACCTCGCTTCGTCTGTTTCCCACACCTCGCTTCGTCTGTTTCCCACACCTCGCTT
>VCRD01004921.1:8392-39760 GCA_006783055.1 Trinorchestia longiramus
AAATCAGAGCTCAGAATAATTACTCTCATTCGTGGATCAGAACTCAGAGAACAGTTACTCTCATCAATGGATCAAAACTCATAACAGTTACTCTCATCAGTAGATCAACCAGGCCATTTTCTTGCTCGATATAGACAGTGAACTCTAGAAAATTTTTAATAAAAAAATACTGAAGCTGTGAAGCACATTATTTGACAACAAGTCAGAGGTTAGCTTCAGCATCAGTGTTCGAGAAACACTTGGATGCACCATAAGTAAAACGCAGAAACCTTGAGAACACAAAAGATCGAAACTTCTATTTTGATGATGATTTCAGCTGCTTAGAAAATCATGTTACTTTCACGAATACCAATGATGAAGTAAGGCAGCCTTTCTTTGATCTCGAGATGTATCAGAAGACAAAAAAAAATCCGTAACTCCTACAACTTTCATCGTACACTCTGAAGCAAGAGGGAAAAAGCTACAGACTTTCAAGCGATTGAGCCGGTGATAGAAATCCCCACAGACGAGGTGAACGATGATAAGCGTCCCTGAGCAGGGCATGAGGGCATTAGAGATGCTGGTCTCAGGTGCCCGTCCTAAAGGAGGAGTTACTGAGAGTCCTGCCAGCACAACACAAGGCAGAGTGCGGTGACGCTTGTGGCCCCATAAGGAGGCGTGGTAATGCCCAGGCTATGAGGAGACTCCTCACCGCTTCATTAGAAGTTATTCAGGTATCAGCTGTACGAGGACTTCGCTTACCCATTAGTACGACGTCCATCTAAGTTATTGAGCTCTCCTTTCAAATTCTAGGTGATGGTCAAGACGAAAATGCTGGCTATGACTCAGCCTAGGTACTGTCTATCCTCTTGATGGAGCATTAACAGCACGCGACCTGAAGAAATAATAGGCATGTAATAACACATTTAAGCAACTGAGCGAAGCGAATGGTGGCGACAACGCAACGACGCTGACCAGAGTAGTAATGTTGAGCAAGTAGACGTGCGGTCGCCTCACTGAACTTCCAGCCCCTCATCTCGCATCACAACACGTATGTTCTGTCATGGACCAGTACACCCGAATTTTTCAGTCATGTCAATTTCTTTAGCCTAATTCATGATTAAAATACATGCATACTTGCATGTTAGCTCTACTTCTAACTCATCCAAGGCCCAAAATTGTTCATGATTCCGACTCTACATTGTGTCTTCCTTCATTGGGGAACCTACACAAGAAGTACCTCTTTACTGATGAATGTTACATACATGGAATAAAGATATGTTGACTTAGTTAACTAATAGTCTTGACACGACAGAAGTAGACCAATAAGTTGCGAAAACGAGTCACAAACAAGGCAGGAGCGCTCACTTCAAATCTCTAGTAACTGGCGGTCATCGAAGTCACACTCATTAACTGGACAAGAATCAATGATGAATATTCACAAGCCATAGCGAGTGTCGTGGTGCTACGGCATACATCTCAGTCAAAACAGAAGCAGTACACACGGCACCTACAATACGTGTTTTCTGTTCGAGCACAAGCAGCGCTCGCGCCAGGTCAATGCAAGGTAGCACAGTGCAGCTTACAAGAAGAAACTGTTTTACGCAGGCATAGAATATCTTGTATTGACTGATAGTTGAGTCATGTCAAGAAGATTGTGTCGCATTCGTCTGAGCATGAAATGGTAGAGCATTGAAGGTTACTGAACTCACGACTTCTAAGTATAGCACGCCTAAATAAGGCTTTAGGGTACACTGATTTCCCTTCCTGAGGTGGCGAAGCAATTAGTTTACAGATTACGAACACGATCAATTGCAGCTAGCAGCCGAGAGACGGACGAAAAAAGCGACTTGTGTACTGCATTTCATCACAGACCCTTGATCTGAAGTCGAGGAGTTCCTGAAATACCCAGAATTCCTGGCGGAAAGTCGTTGTTCCATAAACAAGCGTCGGCAGCGTAAACAGAGCCACATGAACGGCGGGCAAATCAGTCGCACATGAGGGGGAGACAGCGTGAATGCCAGGGTAGGGTTGGGCACTGCATCGCAGTGCATTGCATTGCAGTGCACTGCATACAGTAACGGCAGAAATCCTATAATCAGAATGTAGATTAGTTCACACCACTTCATGGACACAAATTTAAACTGTCTCTTGGTGCATGAACTGCTGGCTTCAAGGCATGTGGACATCAAAGCTTATGAACTAGAAGAAATTACTGTCAATTTTTCTTTGTTAGTAAAATAATTACCTTGGAAGGATTTGTAAATCGCAAATGTTTTCATTTCCATTTCCTATTGACTCACTAAAGATTATTTGAACTCATAAAAAAAATTCCACCCACCAAACTACACGAGTTAAAAAATTAATCACACATGAATCCAAACCAACATCATTAAGAGAAACTTCACTCATCCTTGCCTCTGAAGCTTAAGCCATTAGTGCTGACCATTTTAAATTTAAAACTCATTAAATGCTCAATAAAGTGAACCATCATTGCAGTGCTATTATTGACTTTTCTGAGCATTTTAAATTTAAACTATCCAGCCCTGACACTCTAAGCTTATTGTAAGCAAAGTGACACTTGCATGCAGTCACACACAAGCAATTCTTCATATAAGCCAGTTTTATGTGCAGCAAAATTGATGATCACAACAGGTGTGATATAAGTGGCCAGAATGAGACTGTGAAATATTCAGCATTATTATTTCTTGGCCTTATTAAAAAATTTATTTATGATGCTATCCCTTTATAGAAATTGTTCATGAGCATCCTACCATTTATAACCAAAGAAAAACTTCTACTACAGAGTCAAGAGACTAAACAGAACAGTGCTATTATTTTATAAATAATTATTATATACTATCATTTTACTGCTGGCTTTTCATTTGCTAGAATGTAATCCATCAAAATGTCCCTTCAGAAAAGAATACATAGTTTTGTTTATCAAAAAGATAAAAGATTGTACTTAAAGAGTGGGGTTTTGAGTGGTGCTGTATTACTATCAGAAGATTCAATTATTAAACAGCTACCAAAAGTTCATAGAAAAAATGCATTGATGCTCAGTGTCCAGGTGCTGGTCTTGATGAGGCACAGTCTGAAGTTTGAAGCCTGGTGCTTCTTGCATAGAAAAGCTTCCATAGTTTTTCTACCTTATCTTATAATGCTAGCAACTTTGGCTCCAATACTAATATAAATACATAAGAATTATACTTCCATAAACACTTTCTATTTTTCCTTTGATTGCAGTGCCATTTGGTTTTTTCAATAACATTTTTATTAACCTTCCAAATTGAATGACCAACAGTTGCAATCACAAGACACAACCTCAAAAAATGAACAAATGAATCAGCAATGAAAGAATCAATTTCAAAAATTAACTTTACTTCAGTAAATTGCCTCTTCATGGAAAATTGTAAAATTTACCTTATTTTATATCAACTACACCTAGCTTGAAATTTCATAGTAATTAGTTCAGGAGCAAAAAATATAAATACAATAGTAGAACATTAAAAACAATAGAGGCTGAGAGTAGAGGCCCTGGCCCAGCTGATTTGTGCCATGACACGCTCTAAGGGGAAGTTGTAAAGTCAATTAACTGAGGGTAAAATGCCACACTCACAGTTCTTCGATCCATTCAAACTGGGTGATGTCGTCAGGTAGTCGCGATATTTGTGTACCAGAGCAGTCAACGATGTTCCCTAAACAGATGCACTTGGAAGGACAGGCTGGTGTGGCAAATGCCGAAACCGTATTCAGAGATGTTGCGTACAGTAGGCACAGGACAAATACGAACGCCATCTTACTCAAGGACACGGCTCCTCACATGGAGCTCATATTGCGAGACGGAGTCAAAATGTCCTCATTCGATTATCACTTATAACAAAGTTTTCAACTTTCGGTAGCAGGGCATGCATTAAATCGCAGGAGGTTATCGTTTCGTTCAGGAATCTTTCGCTCACACCCACCTCCTACGAACGCTCAGGAGCCACTAGTTGTTTTGAGTCACAGTCACAACTCACAACTCACAGAGCTAAGAGCGAAAACCTAAACTGAATTCACAGAACGGTCAAGTTAAAATCTATCTGAGAATGGTACATGCGCACATTGTATGACAAAATTATTATTTATATACTCATTTTTACTTTATAAATTTGAACTGCAAGAGTTTGAAATAATTTTGCTCATGTATTTCAGGCTTTTGGCTATTAACCTGAGCACTGAAAAGAAAATTTATACTAAGAAAATGGTATTAGGGCTAACTTCAATTATTGTTGTATCGCATAAGAGGTTTCGAAAAAACGATGTTTTTTTAAATAACCATTGATGATGGTAAATTAATTGAGAAGAAACCTATAAGTACAGAAATCTGAAATAAAATGATATTGAAAAAATATTTAATCTTTTGTTACTTGAGTCAATAAAAGCTGCGATCAACTGAGGTTTCAGGGCAACAGATCGGTAAAGTTATGCGATGGTAGGTAGTACTGGTGAGGTTTTCAGCTACCAAACTATACAGTATGTTTTTCTCTGGTTCTATTTTTCTTTGCCTGTGTGACCTAATGAGGGAAATGAGAAGACTCCTGAATGTGACTTTGCTTTATTTCAGTAAGGTGGCACGTAGCCAGGGTACATCACATCTCTCTTCAATGCATAGTGTAAACTGTCGATTAAGGTAAAAGTTTCTTTGGATCAATTATTATAACATTCATTTTCAATGTAGCTCTTTGAACTTCCACGCAGCAAAATAAACTCAGCATTGTTTACCATGCCATAATCTTTACACATAATTTTTATTACATTATTTCAATTTTCTGGTTCAAATCATCACAGTATTTAATAAATTACAAAAATTTCCGAGTAATATAGATCGTAAATTACTGATTATTCTGGAGTATTAAGGGAATGAAATAATAATAATAGAGGATCGTAAAATCGTAATCTAAATGAAGCGCACTATTTCTATAATGCATATGTTTTGTCCGAAAACATTCTCAACCATAAACCCTATTACTCTATTGAGGCAAATTCTCGAACGTTGGAAATGCCTTGGTTTTGGCTTCCATAGTCAAGTACTGCTCCTCCACAAGAACCACAAACACAACTCCACACACACACGCCACCACCAACAACAACCCTAGCAACGCCTTCATCAAGAGGCGCCTCCTACGGGAGGTTCGCTCAGGTTTCTCGAGCCGCGGATTTTGGTTTCCGGGCTCTGGGTCATTGCCTGATGTCCCTTGGTATGTTGAGGCAGATGTTGCATCAAAAGCCTGCAACTCCATGTTGACGCGGCCAGCTACACGGCCCTCCTTGCTTAAGAAAGGCCAAAAGCCTTATTTGGCTTCCTATGGGGAACCAGAAGGATAAAAAACATTGTAAAATTCTAACACACGTTCAAATTTCTGGTTGGCGATCGTTTAGTTTTTGTTACCAAAGTATGGTAGAGTTGTTAAAGGAAGCACTAGAGTCCCTAGTTCTTCCTTGCCGATTGCATTCTTGTCGAACATTTTCAGTACAACCTGAGGCTCGACTTTTCTTTGGTTGCTTACGTAAAACTTTTTCTCGATTTCCTAGTACATTAAATTTGTAAAAACTAGTCGATAGTTGAATTTCGCAATGCCATCAAGAACATTTTTATGAACATCAGTGCGCGCAACTTACTGAGGTTGCAGCTCTGGAATGTACGCTTGAATGTACACGTCAGGTTTGCTCTCAGAAGAGACCACTTTTTGTACCTCGTAGATGATGATGCGCAATTCAAAGGGGACCGGCTACCGAGGGGTAATATCAATTGGTGGCGGTAATTTATGAGCCTCGCCTGGGAAAAGATCTATCCAAAGCACCAGCTTCCCACACGCTTAAGATCCTCCTTCATGTCGTAGGAGAGACCGCGTCTCCACGTGCTCCGGAACCACGCGAAACCCAGAGAGTCTCATCGGGAGGTGCAGGTGTAAGATGTCCAGGACTAGCTGATATTTCATTGCCAACATTGGAGAAAACTATTGAAATTCTTAAGAAGAAAATTCACGCTATGTTGATGAAACGGAACTTAGAATCGAATGACTGACAAAAGAGTTATTAGTTACGTTAGGAGAAAGAGCGAAACTCAACGATGGCTTTATTTCTTGGTCGATGATTATCGTCGATTGACCGCCATTCAAATTAATTTCATCTTCTTGCAAGACAACTATGTCATCAGGTTTCTCAAAAGAAGATATATTCCCATCGTAAATGACGACAGTATGTTTCTTATACATGAAACAGCAAGGGATGTTTCGCTGTACAATTGTTCCACGCTGTTAGTATAATTCTACATCCATCTCTAATTTTTCAAGCGACTTGCAACCGAGTTTTGCAGCGTGGCAATATTCTCGCCCGTCAATTATGACGCTGAAGTCGTCAAGCCACCTGGGAGGGTCGATGTTGTGAAGCAAACAGAGTTAGTCCAGAATTTCAGATGGTTGAAGGTGATCTCGCCAGTTATCCCTCGAAAACCTGAAAGGCACTCCACATCGCCCGTGAACTTTGTTGTAAAACCTGTTTTCCACATCTATGACTGTAGAGCCTAACAAGTTGTCTTTCCGAATAGTATTCTTATCATACACTGAGAGCTCAACACGGTTATCGGTGGGTAATAGAAGATCTTTCTCAATGAATGCTCCAAACACTGGATTCAGTGTTTGGCTTCCAGGATGAGTCGTAGTATCAGGAGGCGCGGTACCACATTTTATCTGTAAGTACGGTTTTGGGAGTGACTTTTTCACTGGTCTTAGACCTAAAGCTTCTATGACGTAAATCCGTGCTTTAATATGACGTCCTGTTGGGAGAACTGAGTCCTAAAGGTACCGCCCCACCATGGAAGGAGCATCATCAACCATTTAAGCTTCCTGACTGTCAATATCACCCTTAGATAGGAACTTCCAAATAAGTATGTACTTCAGAACGCACACTTCGTTGGAGACAGACTGCCGTTTAGTCTTGGATTGTGACAAACTTTGCAGAGGAGCCTCTTTCAACATGTCCGAGAAACCGTCGAATGAGTAGGGACTTTCTAGTTCCGTTTCAAAAACGATTAGTGCACTGGTGAACAGTGATTAGTTTTAATTTTAACCTAATGCAGCGCTATATTTGTTCCACCAATCAGTTTTGCTTTTTTATTTAAGGGTATATTTTTAGTCTATTGAAAACTGAGACTTTTCTAGTAGTAACAATTTTCTGGGGTCATGTTCAATGTTTTAATCTGATATGTCAGAAAAAATACTTTCGTCCCGGAACGCGCTGATACCTTCACTATGAGCATAAGACGCTATTGTCTTCCCTTTTTCGTTGTCTATAGAAATTTGGAAAGGTGGTGAAAATTTGTCGTCCAACGGCAGATCGATGAACATAGTATGTACCTGATCCTCCTGCGAGAAATTCAACCAATCTTTCCTATTGACGCCTTTGTTGACGATTGGCAGGAGACTGGTCTTTATATGCTTGCCACTTAAGGCGAATTATACTGTGATTGCCTGATTTTTAATTCGAATGTCCCGCAGTCCCCAAAGCAGAAACTCCACCTTTGCCATTCTATGCTTTGGCATCAAAAACTGTGGTAGACTTTCAGTTTCCTAGAACTTTCGTTGATATTCAGACGGCAGAGAACTGTCCTGACTTTTTAGCACCAGAGACACGAGAACCTAGCCAGTGCTTTCTTCAGCCGTGTTCTGACAAGGTAGCCACTGCAAAGTTTCATTCCACTAACTCTCTTTTTCAATTACAGGAAGGGAGATCCCTAGTAAATCGTTTGAACGTTCATCTTCATCAAGCACATAAATTAAGGGTAGTTACTGTTCAATGAAGTGTTTAGACTCTGGAAAATAAACATTTTTCAGCACCAATGTTTCGCTCCACTCTGGAATTAGTGAATCTTGAATAACAGATGACGTAATGACAATATCATGACACTAAAATCGAATAAAAGGATCGCTTAGGCCATCAGGATCTGAAGAAGGCAACCCCCTGGCTGAATGCAAGTACAAATTCAACGAATAACGCTGCAACATGTCGACGCTAGCCAGAGACAATCTTTCGGTGACTTTTCCTCTACCGAAAATACTTGTTCCCGTAACTGTTTTACTTTTGATTTGTTTATACCCGCTTATGCGCTATGAAATTTCATGGAACACGGAAATCCTCTGTGATTTTTTTGAGGAACCTTAAGGGAGCTCTAGGACGCGAGATGGTACCGGAAGATGCTCTTTAGTTAATCTGCTTTATATTTTCATCAGTTAAAAGTCGTCCGTTGAGCAAGTTTTAGGAAGGCACGTGGCTGCAGACCCATTGCCCACACTTGTGTGGTCCTTACTATTGGTGTGACGACCATCATCCAGTAGCACTGAATTAACCGTATAGTTGGTGTCCTCTACTCGCTAAGCGGCTACATTCATTGTAATTTTTTGGCTTCGTGAAAAAGAAGAATTCTCTTTCTATTAATCTTCTTTAGTGACACTGTGGTAAACATCCTTTGACAACGACTCCTGATGCAACTCGTGTGAAATTTTGAGTTGTTTTTCTAGCACAAAATCGTCCTTTACGGTCTTAGTAACACCTTAGGAGTCACCGGAACTGCATTTCAGATGTTACAAGGAATGCTCTGCTGTTAACTTCAAACGACCTGCTGAGCTTGTTTCATAGTCCTGAAACTCAACATCGTTCTCGCACACGTTACGAATAGTTCCATGGACGCCAAAACCTTGTGAACTGCTACAAAGACAGGATCTGCAACTCGGGGGCTTGAATAAGCTTCCCATCAAAGTATGGCTTAAGTTTGTTTGCTCAGATTCAGAGACCTAAACTTATTGTGGAGGCCTGATAGAGATGCTTGTGGTGTCAGCAGTTACATAATCAGCTTAATTCATCCTTTTTAGATCGTCACGCAGAAATTAACGAGAATGTTTACCTTTATTTTCTAATCTCCTTTTAGAATTAATACTCCGACTGCTAACTTTTCTTTACATACTTTCTTACTATTCTTAATTTTTCTGCTCATCTTCCTCATTCATTTTACGCTTAATTTCACTGTGGAAATGTCTCCGAATTTATCCCATACCATTTCTTTCATGTATTCTTTTCTTCTAGTTACGTTCCAGCGGACGCTTGGTGTAGGTTGACGTTAAAGGCATTTTTAAATTTTCCAGCTCTTCACAATCATCACAATCAGGTTTTTTTCTTCAAGTTTATTTTTAGAAACCAGAAGCCATGGAAATTTGAATATTCCATAGTATCAGTGCTACCAAAAACTGGCCGTCAGAATAGAGGCATGAACATTTCATCAAACTAACACTGAATTAACGCAGGCAAAAAATACCACGTACACTTATTTTCTTTCGGTTCGTCCCTGTAAATCCTAAATTTTACCTTCTGAATCTTTTGATTGATTTTTGCTCATCTACATACGAGGGGGCTTCAAAAAGTTCGTGGAAAATGGACATAACTGAAAATTATATGAAAAGAATATGATGTCAATGCGCCAGAACGTTCCTGTACTAACGTGTTAATAACGTGTTCTCACATGAACCCTTAAATGAATATTACAACGCGGTGCCGTCATTTGCAAGAGAGTAACCGTTCAAGCAACATGGCATCAGCCAAAATCGAGGCCAGGACAAACATCAAATTCATGATGAAGCTTGGGTGGAAGAACAGCCAAATCATTGACTCTCTGGAACAAGTTTATGGTGACAATGCCCCAAAGAAATCAGCAACCTGCAAATGGATTAGTTGTTTCAGAAGCAGAAGAAATGAGACTGAAGATGATCCCCGCAGCGGCAGGCCATGCACATCAGTTTGTGTGGAAAACATTGATGCTGTTCGTAACCTCATTGAAAAGGATAGGCGAATAACCACCGAATCAGTAGCAGACACACTCAACATCTCCGTGGGTTCTGCACACACAATTCTTGTGGACAGTTTGGGACTGAGTAAGCTTTCCGCTCGATGGGTTCCCAGGCTGTTGCGCCCAGATCAGCAGGAATCAAGGGCAGATCTTTCTATGGAAATTTTGAACAAATGGGATGAGAACCCTGAACTTTTTCTGCAGCGAATTGTGACTGGGGATGAAACATGGCTCTACCAGTACGATCCCGAGGACAAAACTCAATCGAAGCAGTGGCTGCCCAGGGGTGGAAGTGGGCCAGTCAAAGCAAAATCTGAGCGTTCAAGAGGAAAGGTTATGGCCACTGTCTTCTGGGATGCAGAGGGGATCTTGTTAGTTGACTTCCTCGAGAACAAGAAAACTATTACAGCTCTTTATTATGAAGAGATTTTGAGAGAATTGTCCAAGAAAATCGCAGAAAAACGCCCTGGGAAACTGCATCGGCGCGTCCTCTTCCACCACGACAATGCACCCGCGCACGGCGCTCGGCAGACCAGAGCTGTGATACGCGAATTTCGATGGGAAATCATTCGACATCCACCTTATAGCCCCGAATTAGCCCCATCCGACTTCTTTTTATTTCCAAACCTGAAAAAGTCATTGAAAGGTACCCAGTTTCCATCAGTTGAAGCAGTAAAAAGAGCTGCCATGACATGGTTCAAATCGCATGACTCTCAGTTTTACACAGATGGACTTACAGGCTAGTATCAGCATTTGCAGAAATGTATTGACCTAGATGGAGCATATGTTGAAAAATGAACATTATGACTTTGACCGTTTATTCAAAAAGTTATTTTTCCACGAACTTTTTGAAGCCCCCTCGTATATCATACACAGTGTATCTCCATCTCTCTTAATGTATCTGCGTGTGTCCGTCCCATTACTACCTATCTATTACTGAAAAAAAATTATTGAACTGAAATCATAGGGGCTATGCATATAGTATAAGCATTGTATTGTGGATACCAAAGGCTCCGGATCACTATAAAATACTCAATTTTTTCCGCTCGTAGTTTACTTCTCTTACACGGTTATGTTATCGGTAGATAAGATACAGAATAAAAGTTCTGCATATATTCATGAAAAATATTCAGATTTTCACAGTATCACGGGTAAAACTGAAAAATGTATGTGTTTCATAGATCCTTAATTTTGTCCCTTTTAAATCAAGTAATTTTAACGGCTACTATCTGGGCCATGTTATCGGTAGATAAGATACAGAATGGAAGTTCTGCATACATTAATGAAAGGTATTAACTTAAAACACAATAATTGGCCGTAAATCTTTAATGCATTTATCTTTATAATTTCAAATTCGTCAAATCTAAATCGTGGAACTTCTAGGGGAACTGGCTAGTTTACATCATATTTAAAGATACTGTGCACCGAAGTCACAGTTATCTGTATAGGAAGAAAGTAGATTTCATTCAGTCAAGTCAAAAGATACGAATCATTAAATACAACAGACTCAATAGACGTTTTTTTATTCTTATACGATGAATCTGAAGGAATAAGTCTAAGGCAGCCACCCCTGTGAACCAGATAACTAGATGCCGCCTACTGGAGAACTGGAGATGTCACTGGAACCATGAAGTCGTCGTCGGGTGGTGTAGAAATGAACCAATCTTTCCTGAAAGCCGACAGAACGGATTGTTGAATTGTATATGATAAAAATGCCACGGCAGAAAATTTTCAAAGATAAATTTCGTCCTTCTATACATTCACTCAACGTTTTTACGAGTGTAGGGAAAATTTTCAGGCCCCAAGAGGCTCCCACCCGCACAAACTCGATCATTTGTCAAAATGTGAAAGCAAAAAGTTTTGGTTACATTTAACAAACTTTGTATGTGTGGAAGTTTATTGAAATGAAACAGAAATACCGGTCACTTATTATCAAACTGCTATTGACTATGATGAAAGCTGTTATTTTGTTCAATCGATTGTCGAACAGCTCTGCTTCCAATACTTACTTTTTCAGCATAAAACTGTTTTTATAAAATAATTCTGATCCCTTATTATCTTCCACCTCTTTTGTTATAAATTGGTAACAGAACACTTCAGAGTCGTTATTTCTCTTGAAGTAAAGAGTAGACAGAGTCAATCCTCGATTTTCGATGTGTTGAATTTAATATAGCGGTAAGAGCAGTCGGTAATCTTTCATCAAAAATCAGCGGTAGACAGTTAATATGATCACACGAGTAGTGTAATACTCGTATAAACACTTATCAATTTAACCTTCATTAACGTACAATTACCCAATTATCAATCAGATGTGGACGACACGCACAAATCAACATTATGTAATTCCCTTTAACACAGAGTGTTGAGTTCCGTCACGCAGCTGTGAAGCCCTACTCACCATTGGTCCAGGTTGTACCTCTGGCAACACGAGGTGTACAATCGCGCACAGGCATCCTCTTGCACTCCATGTTTGTGGGCGCCCCACATGGGCACCTGTTCCGGCACCCTTTCACACGCCAGCTCTTCTCCTGTGTAACGCACATAAGTAAGTGTGCATTATAGCCACACAGAAATGCTCTGCCTGTGTCCAGCAGTACCCCTGTTCTCACATCCCTCCATTAGGCTTCTTAACTCTATCATTAGTAGAGGATGCAGCAAGAAAAAGGATTTCCAATGGTCTCTTATTTTCTATGAAGAAAAATATCCAGCACCACTTGGAATTATGTAGCACTCCAACACCACATATTCAGGGTGTCTCAAAAAAATGTACTCACCCTTTAACCGTTGCTAACATGCTGTCTTCTTTGTGTTGCAGGTGTGAGGTTCGAACCTTTGCGAACATGATTCTTTAATCATATTTAATCATGTTCGCAAAGGTTCGAACCTCACACCTGCAACACAAAGAAGACAGCATGTTAGCAACGGTTAAAGGGTGAGTACATTTTTTTGAGACACCCTGTATAATAGGTTCATGTAAAGACTTGAGTTGCTGTATAGTGCGCAACAGTTGCAGCGTTAAGATGTTTCACTTCGACTAAGAAGGTATACAATGTGGTCAGTGCATGACCAAGTTATTAGGAATCTCAACTCTTAGGAGGGGCTTACCAGTTCTCTTGCATTTCATTTTTTTATATTTTACATGATACATTCTTTATGTTTCGCATCCTGTAGTGTGTTACCTTGTCTGAGTTTATATAGCCCAACACATGGCGAGGAAAATTCTAATTTAGATTAGAAAGGTCTTAACTTATCCTGGAGTCAAGATCCTTCCTTGTGTCTAGGTTGTTGTAATCACGACCTCGGTAAAATGTTAGGGATCAAAGTATTTATAATAAGTATTTATTCAATCAGCTCTAAATTTACAGTACTTATGGTGTCTTTATCATAAGGTATTAGTTCAATGTTACCGTATTTGACGGCATATAGGACGCACTTTTTTCCAAAATAGTTACTCAAAAAAATCGCCCTGCGTCTTATATACCGTAGATGATCGTAGATGTTTTTTTCCTGAATCTGACCTGCTGAAATGAGGGTGCGTCTTATATGCCCGTGCCTCTTATATGCTGTTAAACACGGTAAATGAGTAGTATTTATTCTTCTATTATGTAAAATTAAAATTAATGTCTCGTTGCTGAAAGTGATTTGACAAAAGTGAGGAAATTATACTGAATATACAGGGTGCTCCCACATGACTTCCTTTCATCCAAAGCAAAGCGCTTTGAAAAAAGGAAGTTGTGTTGCCGCACCATGTAAGTGCGTTAAAGTGCATATATCAGTGTTCTCACTTGCACCGGTGTCATCAGGGAAGAATGAGGCTTTCTTGTGCTGGATGCCTTGCTTGCAGCAGAACTTCGACCCGAAACCAACTTGGCCTGCAAAATTAAATTTGGCGATGCTTTTGAAATTCGTGGGAAACAAAATCAACTGAAGCACTGAACACCTATTAAATACAAATTGTGCTTCAAGTAGTACATTGTTCTCTGACGTGAAGCTATTGCGCTGGACTACGTCGTAAGGAGAAGAAAATGTTACCTTTCCGGTGCATGACTGTAAATTAACTTTCATGTGGTACAAATTGACTTTCATTTGGTGCTAATTGATGCAAATTTAATTTCATTAGATGAATATTAATTTTCATTTGAAGCAAGTATAGTTTCAAAAAAACAAAGAAAAAGTATAGAAGCGAAGTGTAGGCGTATTCAAGATCCGATATACACTCAGTTAATTAAAAAAATAAACACTGAATAAAAAGTGGATGTTGAGATGCAACTGAATTTACTTGATGGGCGTCAAACTGAATATTGACGAAGAACGAATTTTTAGCACTGATTAAACTATTATAATTCGAGTTACAAAGGAAATAAAACAATTCTCTCTTCCTTTTCTATTGACTAAGCTGAGGAAATTCTTGAATAAGGAACATTAAATATGATAACGAAGGTAAAGCTGCTAACTACAACTCCTGCATAAACTCACTGCGCAGCATGCGGCGGTTCGCGCTTCTGGCCGAGCTTCTCAAGCGTCGGAGACCTCTGTGTGTTCTCGGCCTCAACTCGGTGTCCTTAGGAAACAGATTTCTCTTTGATGACGGCGGTCAGAGGATATATTTCATCGTGGCCAATTTAGAATTAAGTTTCTCTGATGATGAAATGTTTCTATTTTTCTGTCAATGAAAAATTTTAAAGCACATTTAGCATTACAGTATTGCTTTCAGGATTTGAGTGCTTGTAAAGCACGACAAAATGACAAAAACAAGTTGTTTACAGATCTGTAGAAGTCAGTTCTTTTTACATCGTACTCTTAGAAACACGTTTTTAACTTAAGTGACGAGGTGATTGATATTATCGTACATCGTACGGACAGTAATATACTAAACAGATTCCTTAATTTTATAAAAAACAACTTTTTTGTGCATAACGTATACTCACATACGTAGGACTTCGGTTCTTTTAGGCCTGAGAGGAGTAGAAGGAACATTTCTATTGATGGTGAGAACTTCTTTACCAATAGCAAGAACTTTTTTTGCCGAAAGCAAGAACTTTTTTACTCAAATGAATCCTACCAAAAAACTAGACAACGCTACAGCCTGCTTAAGCACTACACTTGTGTGAGCCATACGGACTCTTCAATAAAATGCGATCATGAGAGTAATGACCATCAGCAGAAATGTTAACAACTACAGTATTTTTCCATACATCATAGAAGTAAATTGTATATAAAATTTTTGTAAAAGGCCATAAAATGTCAAGGCCCTGAGCCCCATTCTACTGGCAAAGCCTGTATGAATGTCTAATGTAGCCTTATTTTTCTTCAAATTTAGCGCACTATAAATTTAAAGTACACTATAAATATTTTCAACTTACACTCTCAGTCAAATTTGTAAATTATTTTTCAATCATGAAAATATTTGCCTTTAATGGTGAAATAGATATGGAGACGATTGTTAAAAGCTAGAAGTGATTTCGACGAAAATATAATGAAGTTTTTGATGAAGTTACAAAAGCAGATGACTTCGCTTGCTTCTCATTTTAATATAAAGAATGAATAGAAACTATGTATTAGCAATTTAATTATTTAAATATACTGATGATGGTAAAAGTATATAACATACGCCATGCTAGCCACAGTATCAAGTTGAGGGCTAAAATTGAAATAAGTACTAAACGTGATGATGCACAGTGGCCTTTCTCTAAAAGTAGATATCCACTTCTATATTGAGCCGCTTACACAGGGCACTGTGACCTACCTAAGCTACTTACGCGTAGCACTGTATGATCTACACTAAGCTATCATACTTACACATAGCACTGCATGACCTACCTAAGCTACTTACACGTATTACTGTATGACTTACAATGAGCCACTTCCACGTAGCACTGTATGACCTACAATGAGGTATTACCAATGGTAGAACACTTACGTTATCTGGATAACTCCTCGAGGTACTTACAGTTGAGTTTGGATCATTTTGCAGGGCCTGGGCGAGAGGTACGTCTTCAATGTCCTCAGCTCCATCTGAAAAAATGAATTTTATGTTGATCTAGCTCATTATTCTGAGTATAGGTACACCTGAGAGATCCTCCATCCTGGGTTGTTCCAAAAAATTAGTTTAGGCCACTTTGACAAGCAAATTTAGTCATAAAAACTGAGTTACTTCATTCATATTTTCCTAGTCCGTTATCCAGTCAATTTCAATTTTTGAAGGATTCAACTCAATTCTAGTCAACGAATGACGAAATTGTTGACTCATACTGAATATGGTTTTACAAGGAAATACTTGAACATTCTCGCACAATTCGAGTTCTACTTCAATAGAGTGTACTGGGTGTTCAATAATTATTTTTACGTTCAAATGTAAAATCAATTATTACATTAACATTCCATTTTATTTGCATTCCATGTGATAACGTAATCATGTTTTCCAGGCATAATATTTATTATAATGGCTACAGATTTTGACAAAATAGAAGCTATTTCAAAGTTCCTTAACCCTTTAGATTCCAACAGCACATGTATGGCGCCTTTCAAAAATCTCGTACTACGAACACCCTGCTGATAAGACGGTGTTGCAGCAGCATTAGACTTCAAAAAGCGTTCTAGTTAGGCTCAGTATTTTTTCAAAGTGGTATGATTATTTAATGTTCGAAAAAATTTGGTAGCTAAAGAGTTAGGGTGGTAAAATCTTCAAAGGATGCTACTAAGATATTTCAAGTTAACAGAATAGTCGTCTGGTAGTGGTTCAAAAAGACTGGACAAGCAAAGAATAGGCTTGGGCAAAGTTGTCCCAGAGCTACCAGAACCTCAAAACTTGCAAAATTAACCGGAGCAAAGGTCAGAAGGAACCCAAAGAGATCCCTCAGAAACCTGAACAAAATTGAATGTATCTGTCGAAACCATGCCTCGTGTTCAGTGACGCAATAAAATTTTATGTCCATCAAATTTTAACGTACAAAATGATCGATTTTGGTATGAGATTTTTGAGATTAACACTCGGGTAGTTACTCAAAGGCAAGTAGCGACGTTAATGATGGTTGGGTTCGCTGTCACTGAAACAGGAATAAGTCTATTCATTTTTGTGGAAAGAGAGACAACCGCAACGACACTCTTGCAAAGTCATTGTTGCCTAGTGTTCATTTTAGCAAAACTTAAAACATTCACATGAAGCTAAGAAAACACAAAACTGATTGGCATCCAATGTTCACCACTTCATATCGAAAGAGCAATGACCTTCTTCATCGCCACGCCAAAGCTCAATCCTGTCGATTAGAGCATTTAGTCCATACTAGAGAGTAAGGTCTTAGCAACACATTATCAAAATTTGGAGGCACTGAAGTCAAAACTCAAAAAGGAATGGGCCAAAATTTCGTAACTCTTGTAGATCATTCTCTACGCATCTTCAGCTTGTTTTTTCTATTTGTATTTTTTCTTATTGTATATGTATGCATTTGATTTTTTAATAAACATGGGCTCTAGAAGTAGCAACGTTAGTTATTGAACATCCTGTATATGAATAAACTATATGTTTGTTTATTAAAATGATAAAAAAATACGTTGACTATCTATTCGTTTTTCCATATAATATATACTCTTCAAAAACATTTTTCCCTCAAACAACGAAATTGGCGTCATTGAGAAGCGTTCTACATGATGGACTTTTTTATTCCTTTTGAGTTTTGAGTGTTGTTGTTAAATTACAATACAAGTATTAAAGCAACACGCTGATACGCACTGCCTTGATACATTGGTAAACTTATTCGCTTATCATGTGAAATGTAACTAAGTTTTGGTAGGGAATCTATTGCTTCGCAATGCCAATGGATATTCAAGATTATAACAGCAAGTTTTCTATGAGGCTAACCAAATTATTCTATGTGAGATAAGGGCACGTGATTTTCCTTGTAAAGCCATGACAGTTTAGACAACAGTAGGATTGTCATGTCCTCATTTTTTTTAATACATTAGAGTACAAATCTTTTCTATGTATGTAGAGCCGCTATTCCATACGAACGAGCTCAATCAGTGTACTGTAGAATGTTTGCCTTTTTACAGAACTGGACAAGCTATCCTATAATTAAGCCATGTTGTAAAGTCGTATGTAATCACGGGGGTGAAAACGATTTTTGCCCTTATCTGCCGAAGAACGACAGTAAGATCAAGCCCAGAGGATAATTGAAGGGTGGACAGCACTAGTGGACTACTTGCAATTTTTCCCGTGGGAAAAAATGCAAGTAGTCCACTAGTGCTTTCCACCCTTCAATTGAGGCTCTCCGTGCCACAAGGGCGATGACGCCACCAGGTTTAAAAATCCGTTTTCTATGGTACAGAAATCTAACATTCGAGCTCGATTTTTTGGATCCTTCAGCTAAACGATTTGTTCTCTATTCAGGCGCAGCGTCCCATTGAAATTGCATGGTCCACACCCATGTGCTTTCAACTTGTTTTTGTCATCTTTGCCCACGTGGCACGCAACGCCTCAACTAGGACTGGTCGCGAAAGATCTTCCCAATTTTGCCTACTCAATTTGTAACAATAAACAAATGTTTTCTGTATTTGAACTCTAACACTGCACTAACAGGCGTGTTGCCTGTATTTTTTTAGTAGCCCAAAGTACTGAGATCACACGCTCTGTTTGAATACAAATAAACTTGAAAACAATAAAATTATGAAATACCTACAAAATGTCATTAAATCTCACAATTTCCTTCTTTTTAAGGGCTATAAGTTATCTCATTTTGACAAAGTCAAAAATATTTTGGGAAAGAATTGGAGGAGCTTCCCTCATTTCTCGCGCTTGAGTAACATTCCTATCAGCAACAATTCCTGCAATCCAGCCTATGCCTCAATAAACAAGATATGTTGCTGCCAGGGGCAGTTTAGTGTAAGAGAACGACGATGAAATGTAGAGGGTAGAGATGATGGTCTATTATTCAATTTTTCCGACACGTTTCCGCTCGTCAGGTGACGCACGGCGTTCGCTCTGAGTAGTGCGAGGATTCGTTAGGCGTTGAATTTTGTCCTTCATTCATTTGGAGGTTAAGAACAACAACTCGCTGGCATTCAGTAACCAATTGTTCTTGTATTTTTTGGTCATAACAATAGAATCTCATATGAAATTCGTACAGAGAGAAAAGTAGGATATGAAGGGGGAGGATATCGGTTGTCAGATAAAGTACCAGGGTTGGTTTTCTTTTATTTAACCATGCATAGAAATTAAGAAGGGTAGCTTCTTATTTAAACATGCGTCACTGAAGTTTTTTAATCATTATTTAACAGTTTATTCATGTTAAGGTGTGAGGGTGCATACTTATTATATACTTTTACTCTGAATATGCTTGTTGCCAGCATATTAGTTTTATAACTACTTCAAATACTTTTCCAATTTAAACACGCTCCTCAGTCTGAGCGAGAGAAAATGCTCGGAAAAACTGAACATTGAGTAAGATGTAAAAAAATGACTACGAGAATGACAAACAAATCATGCTAACATGCATTCGTGATCATATAGAACAAAATGAATTCTGATGACAAAAAAGACGTTTAGAACCACGTGCTCCCCTTCCCCGCAACGACTTGGGGCCAACATGAAAGAACTTCAATTATTAGTACAAAAAAATTAGAGAGGAGATTAGCAGTGATTTTAAGTTAATTAAATGTAATACTTCATTTCCAAGCCTTTTCGTATGAAGTGCGTAGATGGCTTGCTGTCTGTCGCAGTCAGAGAGCAACATTCAAGTTCGGTCATAATAGGCAGACTACTGTAACTTACCGGGCCAGTATCGGGAAGAACTATTTATCGTATATTCAAGGCTAAAAGAGAAGTGACATGCATAACGATTGAAAACTAAAACTTTTTAATATTTCTATAAGAAACAAGATGAAGGGATCGTAAGGGACTTCCATCATATGTCTAGTGTATCTCGACATTTGAGACTTAGGTAGGTTAGGGTGACCGCTGAACCAGATAAGTTGGAAATATCAAGTCAGTTATAATATCTAATGCCCTGGAAGCTACAATATTCAACACGTAGAAAAACATGTGGCATCAACCAGGATGGAATCTTAGTGATGCACGGTGGACAGGTGGGTCTGCAGGGCAGTAGTGTAGGAGGAAGGAAAGGAGGGAGGGAGAGAGGGAAAGTTGAAGTTTGGTATATGAGTCCTGGTAAACCCCAGGGTATCGCTGAGACCAGCACATTTTATGCTTACAACCATCAAACAATCTACAATTTATCTAATGGAAAAATTACTTCTACTTCTGGTATAAAATATCCAGCTCTATTTTTGGTTAGTTATTTGTATCTTTTCTTCAACATTTTATTGACGAAGAAAAATAAAGTTTCTCGATATTGCAATGTACTTAAACATAGGCACCGCCATTCAAGAAAACCAGGAATGATTTACCACATCCTGGACGAAATGGGACAAAACAAGCCATTTTTTAGAAGTTGATACTAGAAGCCAAGATGTTCTAGAAGTTCTACAGTGGCAACGGCGAGAGTGAGCTGTTTTCAACACCACCTTCAGTGTTCCCTCGGCGCTTGTTGCCTCGGCCACGGCCTCGTCTGTTGCCGCCTCCCTGTTGTTGACGTCTCTGTTGCCGTCTCTGTTGCCTCAGCCTGCGTCTCTCCTGCCTGGCAACATTTGTCTCGCCTGTGTTGACGGTGTTAGCAGCGGCAAAATCGCCTGCTTGCTCTCCATCGCCAGCTGCAGGAGAGCGACCGCGGTCTCGCCTGCGGGAGGCGCCATGTTTTATGAGCTAGTAAAAATTCAATAAACTTATACTGGGAGACCCAAAAAAGCTATATTGAAGTGATGTGTTATAAAAGGATTAGCAACAAAAATTTACTACTTTTTGTTCGATAGAAGCAAAAAGAAGACCTATCATTCCAGAGGGACTGAATCCAGAAAAAACTATAAAATTCTTTTGCTACTAAGTTTGGTCAAATTGAGTTACAAACACTTGTAAATCCTGATAGCCAAAAATTAATGAACCAAGAAGGGTATTTTTATAGTGTCAGGTGACTACGATATTCAATGAACTGAAAGAACAATTGAAATATGACAGATAATGACTCACACAAGACTAAAATGTTCGAGTACAGGCTATCATAACGCGTTGTTATCGCTTTATCTTAGACTAATGTGGTCTCTATTATGTCATAATATACTGTTATTGCTTTAACTTAGACTAATTTGATCTCCATGGTGTCATAATACAGTCTTATTGCTTTATCTTAGATTAACAGCATCTCCAGAGTGTCATAATACAGTCTTATTGCTTTATCTTAGATTAACAGCATCTCCAGAGTGTCATAATACAGTCTTATTGCTTTATCTTAGATTAACAGCATCTCCAGAGTGTCATAATACAGTCTTATTGCTTTATCTTAGGCTAATGTGGTCTCCACGGTCACTGAATAAGGAACTGTTGTAAGGAATGTTAAATACTTTGTTAGGTTCAAAATATTAGGAGTAGATAGTTGGAATACACATTTATAATAGAAATGAAAACGGTTTTTCACATGAAAAGCAAATTTAGTTGAAGAAAAAATAAATAGAAGATCTTTAACCAGTGTTTCGTAACAATAAATATCATCGGTTAATTTCCTTTGAAACATACCCACTGTGCCTATTAAGCAATAAGAAGTGATTGAGTAGCAAGTCATGACTCAGATAAATTTAACACTTTACCGACTATAATTTTTCCGAAGAGAGAAATGCAATGAAACCACCTCTGTTCATGGGCTGTTCTCACTCTTGGTAACGTCTAAAAAAGCAGAACCGTGACATGTTCTGTGAGTCTTATGACTGTTTAGTACAGTGCTGGCTGTAACTGTTGCGTACAGTACTGGCTGTAACTGTTGAGTACAGTGCTGGCTGTTACTGTTAAGTACAGCGCTACCTGTAACTGTTAAGTACAGTACTGACTGTAACTGCTGAGTAAAATGCTGGCTGTAACTGTTGAGTAAAGTGCTGGCTGTAACTGTTGAATACAATTCTAGCTATAACTACTGAGTGCAGTGCTAGACTAATAAACACCTTAGGTTTTGTTTCGGGGCACTTTTTCAACGATTTCAAGGTTCATTTGAATAGTAAACGGTTACTCAGTAGACTTATGACAACTCCCTTTAATCCTGCACACCCTTGTTCATCCAGCTCTTGTGAGGAATAAAACCTAACTTTGAATGGTAGTTACTATCCCTAGTCCTTATTCACTTACTGACTACAAATTTCCCCCCATTGGTAAGTATTCATTCGATTGCTTCAGCTGATTACAAATGTATAAAATTCATAAGAATGAAAGAGAAGACAAGGGCTACCTACCGTTTTGACTTAGTTTTCTCAGCTTCTATTGCTTATAAAACACCAATTAAAAAGAATTTAGTAATGACAAATCGACTATATATTTTTTAAAAACTATCAAAAAGGATAAACTCCAGAGATTGAAGTGCAGTTAAGAATTTGAATAATGAAGTCCTGAATAGTTTGATGACCACCAAGTCCTGGGCTCACCTCCTTTCCGCTCTCCTACGCTGGTTCTCCATGCGACGTCTGCGGCGCTGCTCTCTGCGGTCCACGGCCTGCACAACCAGGTCCTCTGAAGTGAGTGTCCTTAACTTGTTGCAGTCACACATGTCTAAACCATCGAAATCTATACCATTGCAACCTTAACATTTTGATGTTCTGTTCGAAAACACTTTTAATGAGGTTTTCTTAATCCAGCAGTATGACTGATAGTAGCAAATTTAATATTTTGAGAAACTAATAAGCATGCAAATCTTTGGCAATGCCTGTAAATACCATACTTAATGACTCAGCAGGAGGAAAAGAGAGAAAACCGCATCTCTGTGTTGCATGAAATGTATGACTGTTGGCAAAGGTCATAGTAAATGCGAAAGGTTTTAGAACAACAGAGAAAGTGCAGAGGTATGTATATTCATTATACAAAGAACTCAATTAGGGTTGCACTATTCCCCATGCAATTTTGCCCCAGTAAGACAATTCACACATCACGGTTCCCAACGCTAAAGCATAAGCCATCTAGTGCTGACTCGGGTGCGGGTTCTTCTAAACTATGACTTCATAATATGCGTACGCACAGTATTGTTCCAGTTCACACAAGAGTTACGAGGCTCACGCTCCACTTACGTGGAAATCCGCTGGGTTGTAATCCCCTAATTTCCACTATCTCGTTAAAACACAATGTAATTCGGTAAAGAACGATTGGATAGAGGGAAAATATTCTCAGGTTAATTGTTCAAATTTTAACATGCACAGCCACATCCAGTATTTGTAGTTGTAAGCTTGGCTTACGATCGATTCAAAGTGATCTTTCACCCCTTTGGTATGAATAGCAAAGATGCTGATCAAGCAGGTGTTCACTGAAATGACATATCGACAGCATTCCCGAAATGAACAAGGGAAATTTGAAAAATAAAGCCTGCCTGACACCGAAACTAATGCCCACTATACATTGCATGTTATCCCCTGTAACATGCAATGTTAGTATGTATGCTCCCTGTATGTTAGTATTTAAAATACATCCCCTAGTAGAAGCTCTGAAATTCAGTTAATGCCGCGAGCAGAACAAGTCCCCGATGTATGCTGATGCGGAAAACCTGCAAACACCTCAACTGAGAAGTATTTTAACACTGAGACAACTAAAAAGCTTGCCTAATTAGACTAATAAATATGTGATCGAACAGCTTGTCCGTCAAATTTATCAAGGTATTTAAAACATTTCAGACTCAAAATTTTGTAGAAAAACGGAAATGTAAGCAGAGTGAAAACTTAGCGTTAGTAGCGTCACCGTTTTCCGAAGCTATGCAAAAATTTCAATTCAGTCGGGAGAATCCAGTGTATATGTCGTGGAAGACGATCATACTTCAGTCTGCTGCCTTGTATCCGCGACCATAAACCTGACGTATCAACTTTGCCAAGATCTTGCAATAGTTAACTCATATTACTGTCATTTGTTAAAGCATAGACACCTTTCATTTTTCAGGCATTCATATTAAATTTTAATTTATAATTAACAAAGTGTCTTATAATACCTTTCAAATTTCCGAAAAGTAAATTAGAGTCGACAAGGTGTCACATTCAAGTCGTACCTGTTGATCAGCCTCTTCTTCGGGAGACCTCCTCCCTCTCCCTGATCTGCGACCTGCTTCTTCTTCTTCATCATCATCTTCTTCACTATCATCGTCATCGTCATCGTTATCGTCATCTTCGTCCTGGACCCTATTAGTTCGACTTCTCAAATGATACCTTCTACGAGAATATTTGTGACGTCTATAGTTGTTTTCATCGCTATCAATATCGTTTTCATCGTCGTCGTCGCTACTGTCATCGTCATCATCATCATGTTCCTTGTCTGGATTTTCGTTGCTTTCATCATCGTCATGTATGATATTTCGAGGGTCAATGCCATCCAGATTTACATCTGAATAATCTTCGCCGCTCTCCTTGAAAAGCGAACGTAATAATTAGAACATACCTGGAAATGACTAACTGATTTAGTAAACACAGAGAAGTGGAAATCTATACTCTACTCTTAAAAATATCAATAAAGTTCTCAGTCCTAGTTAGATAATTCTGTAGAATTAAAGCCAACTGCAAATAAGGCGTCCTCTGATAAAATATGGTAACAATTATACGGCTCTTAACAATTGAATTATAAAAGAAGATTTTTAATTCGTACATCAAATAAATGTGGAAACTTGGATAAAATGTACCTAGCGATTGCAAACCGTTAACGAAATGTAGATGATTGAATTGCTTTTTGAAATTAAAAAATGAGGTAGTTCATCCCTAATTAAAGAGTCCCTTTAAACTTTTAGGAACACTGTAAACAATAGGTGCTGACAGTCAATTTTTTTCTACGTATATTTCTACTGCATATAAATACTTACAGGAAAAAAGCTTCTTAATTGCTCAGGAATCTCTGAAAACTGTGGAGGGTTGAACTCGCAGACGAGGCTGAAAAATGGGGAAACTTCCAACCAAGAGACCTAGAGTCAACAGTCCTCAATTTTTATTCCAGACGCTGACTGTCCACTCCCTCTAATATTGCAAAAGTTGATTACTCTAAATGAGTTCGTGCAATCGCTGGGAGAATCATTACTAGTGGTAAAATGTTAGCATTTTGAAAATCTAATGTCTATGTACTGCATACTAATTGGAAAGAAAGTTGTTTTCTTTCTTTTCTGTACTTAATTTTAGCCAGTTATCCGAACTGTGGAACTGTAAGTTTATGTTTTTTTAAGTTAAGCTTTCTACACTTCTTTGAAGGTATATAATTCAAAAAGCATAGAAGAAGCATCTGGCGACGACCTACAAGTGCTTCTAGATGTTGTTCAACAACATACATGATGGAACACTCATAGGATACTCTATCTTTTTTACCTCTTCCGAGGAGTAGGACTGGGCAACCACAGGATACACTATATCTTTCTCACCTCCTCCTAGGAGTAGGACTGGACAACCATAGGATACATTATTTTAGCTTTCTCACCTCTTCAGAGGAGTAGGACTGGGCAACCACAGGATACACTTTATCTCTCTCTCGCCTCCTCGGAGGAGTAAGACTGGATACACAAACAGAGTACACTTTATCTTTCTCACCTCCTCCGAGGAGTAGGACTGGATACACAAACAGAGTACACTTTATCTTTCTCACCTCCTCCGAGGAGTAGGACTGAATACACAAACAGAGTACACTTCATCTTTCTCACCTCCTCCGAGGAATACGACTGGATACACAAACAGAGTACACTTCATCTTTCTCACCTCCTCCGAGGAGTAGGACTGGACACACTCGTAGATCTCGAGGTACTCAGCGTTGGCGTCGGGAGTGAGAACTAAAGTGCTGCCATTATCGGTGGGGAAGCTCACGTGTACTCTGACAACAAAGTACAAGGTGAGTGCGTGTGTCACACTCACTGCTCGTGCTATACGTTGTGCTCATGTACGAGGCACGTAGACTGGACATACTATGCGTTGGTGCTCCTGTGTTAACCATGCATCTCTATTGCGCTAGACAAGTTTCATGCTTTACAAGTGCAGTATAAGACATGTACTTTATACTGTACTCGCACGCTAGACATTTATTGGACATGCAGCCTGTCACACACCTTATTTTCATAGTAAAATGTGATATGAAGCTAACCAAGTTTCAAGCGCATTAGGGATTTTTTTCCCATCAATGTAGGGAGAATTACAGACTCAAAATTGCTGCACTAAGAATAATTTAAATTTTCGATGAGCCTCGTCAATAGGCAAAATGAAGATATGATAGAATCAAAAACTCAATGAATTTGCTTGTTTTTGAAACAAGTTTTAAACTAATTTGAAAAAAGCAATTCCCTACACAATTTTCTTAGTATGTGAACAGTTAACATAATATGTTCAATGTACATAACGTACGAACATTACCCACACAATTATTGTATAGGACTAGTTCATAGGTTAGATGTAGTGTCAATCAAAATCAGCAAAAGCAACAAGCGTTTGGACTCAAGCAGTTCTCACTTGATAGTGAAGCAGCCGCATTCTGGAGTCGCGTACTCCACCACGATCTTGCTCTCCTGTTCCATCCAGCCTCTGAGAGAGTTGTCGCATTTCTCTACTTCTCCCTCGGCAGCTACAAAATCATGCCTTCTTTTCGGCTGTTGGGACAATGTTAGTTTACTAAATGCAACAGTATAGAATTATTCTCTACGTAAAATTATTTTATCTAAATAATGACTTTTTCTCATCTAGTGCATTTATATTTGTAGGAAACAGTAAAAATATGCGTGCAGCTTTCAAGTGCTTAACAAATGTTAAATTGGATCATAGTTCAAGAAACATGATGCAGAAAATAATTTCTCAGTCAAATCATCATATTGAACATAGAGTAAGTCCAGGGTGTCCATAATTATTAATGATTGTCCTTAAATACAGCATAGTGCGACAAGAGGGCCATTCATAGCTAGGGAGAGTGGGATTACGAGGAATTTTGTATTGACATGATACAAAATTAATTCAATAATTTTTCTTCCGAACAATGCTTTCCTACGTACAGCACATGGAGTAATTTTTATGCCCTATAACGAAACCCTATAAGACTATGAAGGAATAAATTACGCCGCTTGACAAAGAATTATGATGACTCATAATACTCGAAACTTTGCCATAAACATAACTTGTCAAGAAATGCGATCTTTGATCGCTCGTATTCTGAACGATTTCTTACACAAAGTCTATGGCAAGAAAGATTACGACTACAATTATTTTCTAATTGATATAACTTTTAATACGAACATGCACTGAACAATCTCAAAGCGAAGAAGAAAGAATGGAAAAGACTACATGAATGGAATGTCCTGTGACATGAACAGCAGGGACTTAGTAAGTGTATTAGTTTAATTTGCACACAAACCGTGACAGTGGCGTTGCTGCCTTCCAGTTGATGGCTGTCATGAGGGAGATCATGATGGTGGTGATCACGGCCGTGATGGTGATCACGGTCATGATGGTGACCACGGTCATGATGGTGACTACGGTTATGATGGTGATCACGATCATGATGGTGACTACGGATATGATGGTGATCCCGAGCATGATGGTGATGGTCATGATGGTAACCACGGTCATGGTGGTGATCACGTCCACGTAGGTGATCATGATGGTGATGACCTCTAGCACCATGATGATCCCCGTGTTCCTCTTCAGTATCGATTTCATTTTCTTTCTCCTCAGAACTGCCGATGTCATCCAGTTCGTTACTGTTCACGACATCGATGGTAGATACCGAGTGATTTCCCTCGTGATGGAAGTCTGCCGCAGAATACTCGCCGTCACTGTGATCAGTGTCATTCTCACTGTGTCGATGATGATGATGATGATGGTGGTGGTGGTGGTGGTAGCCATGACCGCCATGTGTCCTGCCATGCCTTCGGTGGCAAATTTCATGAGCTTTGTGCTTATGTTCCAGCCAGCATCCCTGAAGTTTTTGGAAGTAGTAGCTAGAACTTAGCGATCCTAGACCACACGCATCCACGTCCTGCGGCGTAATGGATAGGAAGAACGACATCTTCGACTTTTGGAAGTTTTTCAGCATTACTAGAAAAAACCAAAAGGGGTTAGTTTTACACCAATTTTCTTGTCCCAGAGCTATAAAATAGTTCTCACATTCCATGAGCGTCATTCAAGAATCATAAATAAAGAAGTTTTTTCAACTGCACCTTGTTATCAGAACTAATAGCACGGGCATGAGACAGCAGGTAAAAAATAAATTTTTAATCTACGTTTTGTTTTTCACTCTACTTCTGCAAAACAACTTCACAGAGAGAAAAAATCGAGCTTACCTNGGTAGCCATGACCGCCATGTGTCCTGCCATGCCTTCGGTGGCAAATTTCATGAGCTTTGTGCTTATGTTCCAGCCAGCATCCCTGAAGCTTTTGGAAGTAGTAGCTAGAACTTAGCGATCCTAGACCACACGCATCCACGTCCTGCGGCGTAATGGATAGGAAGAACGACATCTTCGACTTTTGGAAGTTTTTCAGCATTACTAGAAAAAACCAAAAGGGGTTAGTTTTACACCAATTTTCTCGTCCCAGAGCTATAAAATAGTTCTCACATTCCATGAGCGTCATTCAAGAATCATAAATAAAGAAGTTTTTTCAACTGCACCTTGTTATCAGAACTAATAGCACGGGCATGAGACAGCAAATAAAAAATAAATTTTTAATCTACGTTTTGTTTTTCACTCTACTTCTGCAAAACAACTTCACAGAGAGAAAAAATCGAGCTTACCTTTACTGGGTTGATTCGGCAAGACAATTTTGCTATTTCGATATTTTTTCAGTCTGAGCTGGGCCAGAGGAACCTCTTCTAAATCTTCTTCAACGCTGAAACTCGTAGCCCGAGTTTCATTATTAGAAACCAAAGTTACGGAAATGTCTAAAAATGTTTCGTTTCTGATACCTCGGCGACGCCTGTAAATCTCTCCTAGATGCTCGGTGTCTTCTTCATCAGTGCTCTCGCTGTCAAGAGGGTCATAATCTGGATCATTGATGTGTGGAGGCTCTTCGTAGTCCAGAACTTCTTCGGCTTCGGGAACCAGTTCATACTGATGAGCGTTTATGAGTAGCGGCTGTGGTAAAGACTTCATCCATACGTCAGCATTGAAGTCGCTGCAATTACCTGTAAAAGACAAATTGCGGATGAAACTGCATCCTGTAGACAAAATAGAACATCTGATTTTGTTTCCCATCGATGAAACGGTGAAACGAAACTAAAAATTCGAAAAATAAACTGTAAATGACAGTGCCCTACTATTTCGACGATCACAACAATCTGCTGAACCGTGGTTCCATACATATTACAATTTTGTTAGCGGATTTTAGTGAATTAGTTACCTGTAGTCTCAGAGGCGTTCAAATAAGGAATTTCTGCTCCAACTGCTGAGAAGGCAAGCAGGAGTAGAATCGCAGCTGCTTCCATGTTTACTGCTGCACTAGTAGTAAAATCTTTTCTTGTTACAATTCCGTTGCACTGAAAAAGTAAAATTTACGTCATTCATCGTAGGCATTAATCAAAGTAGAAATACACTTGGAAACATTTTCATCCAACATTATAGGACATGCAAATAGTACTATCCAACTTGTGTTCTTAGGCACAAGTTAAATTTCTTATTATTTTGGGAAATCGTTAATACAGAACGTTTTCATCCCAGGAAGCTTCAGCCTTTACTTCCATGTCGTGCGTAGAAGTATTACTTAGTGTTGTGCGCATCAAAAATACAGTTTCTCGCACGCCCTTGCAGCAAGTCTTCCAAACGACTACATGGAACTCATCCAGGTTGATTTTGAAAGTAGATTTTGCAATGCCCGTTCAAGAGAAGAATTTCTATGGAGTGTAGAGAATGTCATTTCATGTTACTCTACGCACATTTCTAGAAGTTAGCAAAAACTATTAGGTCATAGAGTAAGTGGGAATCTCTTTCATGACTCGCACATTTTAGGCGCTGGATTTCTAATATGTCTGACATCAGAGTTGAAATTGCGGGGGAATGGCAGAATTTTTTATCAAATCTGAACATAGAAGTTCCTTCAATTGAAGGAGTCTAAATCTATCCATAACAATAGTTTCAAGCTGTTCGAAGATGTGTCGATCGCAAGATACTGAAATTAAATATTATCAACATGGACCGAATAATTACTTTGCAATCAACAAAATATTAAATAATGTACGATCGTTTAGAAGAACATCCTACACAGCGGTCGATTATTACTCCGTTTCGTTTAATATTACAGATTGGGCGTCATTGAAATGATTTACTAGTGGTGCCTTGGTGTATGTTCAGCCCAAATAGAACAGGAAAGAACTGCAAAAACAATACGAAACTATGGTAACTCACAATTACTGTAGCCCAGGGCGTTCTACTGCAATTCATTGATGGGGTCGTGCACCTGCACCTTATTTAGCCAATTGACAAGCAGGATATGTATTTAACTGACGGACTGTTCTGAGAGACTGCTTCCTCTGAACTACAAGTTAAAAAAGTGAATGCTTCGTTCAGGGTTCATTGCTATTCTTGATGTATTCTTGATGTATTTTTAGTGTCCAGCTAGGCCTCTATGTTCTGATATTTCTTATTATTTACACATTAATTTTAAATCAGACTCGAATGAAGCCTATAACTGTAAAAGGGAATCAATAGTGTACTTCTCTAAGCAGTTGCTCAGTAATCTGAAGCTAACATTCAACACACTTGACAATATTCAATAACAACAACGCTCTTTCTCGTATTGAACCAGCATACGAATTTGAGAGGTTTTAAGTGTCAATACTCATATCAAGTCGACAAAACTATGTGAAGTTACAATATAATTGAAAATGAATTGATCGATGTCAATTGTTATGCTTCTAATTTTAAAGTTAACTAGCAGTAGCTGGTGGAACGATGAGGAGCTGTTGTAATCGCCGTCATCTAATTGTTGACAACCATAGTAAAATAAATGCATTACTCTACTTACTCGGGCCACATTTCAGGCAACGTATCACCCCTAAAATACATTATGTACTTTGTTTCCAATTCTATACAGGAATAATTAAACTAACATGTACGCATACTGGAGACGAGTAAGGGAGGACGACTGCATAATAAGCAAAACATCCGCAATACTTTACGCTGAGCAGCAGCTGGTAACTTTTGTGGCTAAAAAATACCTGAATGAGTTGAGTATACAAGCTGAGTACACAAGCTGAGTACACAATCTCAGTATACAAGCTGAACATACAAGCTGAGTACACAAACTGAGCATACAAGCCGAGTGTACAAGCTGAGTAAAGCTTGTACTCAGCTTTAGTAAAGCTTGTATGCTCAGCTTGTATACAAGCTGAGTATACAAGCTGACTAAAGAAGTCGAGTCTACAAGCTGAGTATACAAGCTAAGTATACAAGCTCAGCATACAAACTGAGTATACAAGCTGAGTGTACAAGCTGAGTATAAAAGTTGTGTAC